>SNQJ01S0013224.1:247655-284723 GCA_010110895.2 Picea sitchensis | reverse complement strand
TTGTAGAAATGGAAAGGGAGCCCAAGATGTCGAATGAAAAGAAGGGTCTTCTCCTACTTGGTTTTCCTTGAATCAAATGAGTCATACCAAGAAAAAAGGAACAACTTCAAAGATTCATTACCCATGGCCCTCCATGTAACACAACTTCCCTATCCAAATGATTCTCAAAAACAAAAGAGAAAAACCCTTTGAGAAATCCTTTTTTTACTCTCAACAACCATTGCCTAAAAAAAAATTCAATTCACTTTAACATTTTTATTATCAAAAACTTTAAACATAACCAATCAAAATTCTCTTAAGAAGCTCTTTAAGTGCATCTATCATCCATTCCATCAACAAAAACAACTACCAAAAAAACAAACATATTTAATACATCTAGTTTTTCCAAATACAAACTTTACTCTGAACCTTTTCCTCCCTCTCCATCACCTACCCTAGAGGAAGCACCTAAAATGTAATGTTACATATATATTTTTCCAAAAACAACTATAAAAAAATAATCCAACCAATGCTATTGTGTTTTACAATAAATTATAACATATAATAATTTTTTTTTTAAAGTCGTTCTTATATCCAATATTAAATTATTGTTTAGTACCAAGTTGGTTATGACTCACAACAATCATTTTCCAATGATACCTATAGTCAACAAATGTCATTAAAAAAATATTTTCAACAAAGACCGCCTTTGACCATCGCGCAAAAAAATAAACAAAAACAATATACTATGTGAACAGAACAAGCTCAAGTCCATTGTACGACAACGCAGAAGTTCAAAGTCAAGTCTAGACCTACCATAATCAGCGCATAAGACATATTTGCATCCTTTATGTTAAAAATTGATGTTTTCCTCTCATTTTCTACGTGTGAGGGGCCAATCCCAATCACGGTGCGGACCGGACGCGTCGCATTTATGTAAACATTTTACACCCTCCCAGGAGCACCGACCATGGGCTCGTGACTCTCCGCCCTTTTCTATCTATGAAGCAAGCAATTACAAGAATGTACATTTTGTATAAGTGCAAAGCAAATAAAAGGAATCTATTTCATAGTTTCACCTCTATTTATTATGATTCGACTATGAAGGTTATATATATATATATATATACACGCTATTTATTATGGAGAATGTAGAAAAATGTAATATTTAACATAAATGATAGAAAACGTCAATTATGGAGTTTTTGAATGCAATTTATATTTGAGGTCTTGGTTAAGTGCATATTTTTTTTGGGTATTATGGGGTAGGGTATGTATATTTTCGTAGATTTTATTAGTCAAATCGTTAGGTGGAGGGGGTTTCTTGTCCCACAAATAAGGGGGTTTTATACACCAATTTGGTCTCTGGTTTGGTCGTGACCTTAAAAATAGATTATTATTATTATTATTATTATTATAAACACATTCCTATTGGGGAGAAACAAAAATGGTTATGTCAAACGAAGTGGAACTCGCTAAAACCTTGTTCTCTACCTTGCATTAATAAGTAATGGTCTTGTCCCCTTGGTTAGATGAGTCGGTGTTTGTTGATACAAAATGTGTGGGAGCATTACGAGGATTTGTTTGCCCATTATCCTTTGACCTTAATGAGTAGTTTCATCTCCCTTTTGCAACCCTAGCTTAGGTGAGAATGCTTGCCAAGTTTAAGCATACTCTAGCTTAAGTGTAGGAAAAAAAACTTGCAAGGATGAACCCTTAGTAATGACAAGAACATCAAGAAGAGCGTAACATGAAAATCCATTGGCAACATCCCTTGAATTAGCATGAAAATCCGTTGGGAGTGTCCCTTGAATTGTAGTTTGTAAAAGCATTCTCAACGGTGAATTGACACACCCACGTATCCTAAAGGGGCGTGCTTGAGAGGGTGATTTCCTCGTCAGCCCTGCACCTTATCACACCATGAGACATCATTTTCGAGTTGGGTTGTTTGGGAATGCAACATTACTTGGGTGGTACATTATGTCCAACACTAAATACAAGTGAAACTTCGATAAAGATTCAATACCACAAGGGAAAGATAAAAAGGACTTTGAAAAGAAAGTTAAAGAGTGCTTGAAATTGTTAAGAGGGAAGTGGATGGACACTGGGAGTGCATCTTCATTGGATGCAAAACAATTTATGCATGTTCATCATTTAATTTGGGGTGTAAATTAACCACAAGGGTTATCTTAAGTGGTTTTGAGTTAAACGTAAAGCTATCTCCAACAAAAGAGGTAGGTTACGGGTTTGAATCTTTTGTTTCTCTTTAGATTAAACCAAAACCACTTTAAAATTTTTCACAAAATTTTACTTTAAAAAATAAAAATAAAAAGTAAATCAACAAAAGTATTGAAATAAGTTGTTACAATTAGCATGAGATATAAGATACTCATTTCACCCATCTCCCTTTGAGCACATTTCTAACAAAATTCAAAAGGTATTCCCTCATTAAAACCACCCCAACTATAAATTGCAATCTCACCCACCAAAAGTACAATTGTAGAGTAAAATCATTTTTTTAAATTAATCTACATAACTAAATTTACAATTTCAAAAAAAATATATACTCATTACAAGCACAATTTTAAAGTAAAATCAAATGAAGTAGTCTAAACATTCTACATTTTTTTTTTTTTTTAACCAATTTTATCCCGACCAAAAGTTGTTGAAATTTCAGATTTGAGTTGTTGGGATTGATTGATTTCACTTGTATAATCATTTGAGTAATGGTTGTAAAAAAAAATCAATAAGTACATTTATTTCAAGAAAAAATATAAAGCCAAATTATAGTGATAATGAGGAAAAAGAAAAAAAAACAAAAACTGAATTTACAATTGCAATTTGACTGGTAAAACTCAGGACTGAATTTACCTTTTTGAATTAACCCTCATGACTGAATTTACAGTGGTAACTCTACTTTTTGAATTAACCCTCATGACTGAATTTACAGTTGTAACCCTACTTATTGAATTAACCTTCGTGATTGAATTTACAATTGCAATTTCACTGGTAAAACTCGCTCATGAATTTACAATTGCAATTTGATTCACTGGTAAAACTCGCTCATGAATTTACAATTGCAATTTGACTGGTAAAGTCTACGGAAGTATACATACCCTACCCCCTCTCGATTTGAACTCGTGACCTCTTAATAAGAAACACATGTTCTTAACCATTAGACCCACTCAAACTGTATATGATCTTAAAATTGCCTAATTCTAAAGAAATTCAGTACAACCAGTAATCCACCAATACACGTCGTGATTAGACACGATTAACTCGAGCCAACAGTGACATTTCCAAACGAGTGAATAGTGCTCGCAATTAAAGATTGTTTTGGACGATAGTTAATAAGATTTGGGCTGCGTTAATGACTTAAACACCACCGGCCACNAATACACGTCGTGATTAGACACGATTAACTCGAGCCAACAGTGACATTTCCAAACGAGTGAATAGTGCTCGCAATTAAAGATTGTTTTGGACGATAGTTAATAAGATTTGGGCTGCGTTAATGACTTAAACACCACCGGCCACGGCGAGTCTTCCTCAACGACCAGAACGTGTGGGTCAGCGAAAACCAAGATCAGTCGACGCAGCTTCCTCCTGCTGAACAGCGGACCCATTATGCTTCCACGCCGAGCAAGTCTATTCTTCCACTTGTCGTTCGAATCTTCTGTATTTCCCTATAATTACCACATCCCTCGTCATTTGTGCCAATGATTTCTTCTATTTTCTCCGTATAGCATCATTCACGTTTGAAAGCACTCTGCCAGTGCCCGCCCGCAGCAACGGGAAGGTGAGCAAATTGCAATACTCATCCGTAATATAATAGATTGAACTCTGCCGCTAACGGAACAGATTTCGTGTGTATTTTTCCTTTGCAGATGAGTGACATGTCTGCTAAATCGAAGCCAGAGACATGGTCGACATCTCCCTGCGCTGGTTGCAAGATCCAGAGAAAGAAATGTTCACAGAACTGCGTTCTGGCGCCTTATTTCCCACAGGATAAACCCCATAAATTCTTGTTGGTACACAAAGTGTTCGGAAATGGGCATGTCGTCAAATTACTACAGGTTTGTTCAATTGCTTTACTGTGTTATGGACAAATTTAGTATAATGCACATATTTAATAAAATTAGTAATGTCTAGTTCGGATCTGATTTTCGAGCTTTAAGATTTCAGATTAGTAGAAGCCATAGGTGACGGGGATTATGGTGTGATAATCTGTTACGTTGTTACAGGATCTTCCGGCCGAACAGAGAGGTGATGCAGTAAGCAGCATGGTGTACGAAGCAAGCCAAAGATTTCGAGATCCTGTTCATGGCTGTGCAGGAGTAATCAACGATCTGCAGAATAAAGTAGCGGAGCTGCAATCCCGATTGGCTTCCACACAAACGCAGCTGGCTAACATTAGTATGCAACATGCTAATCTCTTAACCATCTTTAACGAAGGTTCTGGTCCACATTTTTATAATGGGTCACTGCTGGAGAATGAAGACACACATACTTTAGACGATGATGAACCTATGGAGCTATGGGAGCCACTCTGGACATAAACGAGAACGGTTTTCTATTGCTTAATTAGTTGAGAAGTGCTGTATGTTCATGTTTTTCCCCCTTCCTTCTTTTCTCTGGGTCTGTGTAAGCAAGAATGCTTGGCTGCTATCGAATGCATATAATATAATTATGTTTTTCCACCGATGAGGTTTATTGGATCTGATTTCTGTCCTGAAAGTTTTAATTCAATCATTTTAAATATATACAGATGTTTGTTGTATTTGAATACGAGATTGAATTGAATACATTTGCTGGTATTGTATTGATCAATATAATTATGATATAATTATTATTAGCATAAATTTATTTTCATCCTGGATGTGTTAAGAGATCAAATTTATACAGATGTTTGTTGTATTTGAATGAGATTTACAATTTTGTATTGATCGATATAATTATTATTAACATAAATTTATTATTTTCATTATGGGTGTGTTAAGAAATCAATTTTTTGGGGGGAAGTTTTTATTATTATTTAAGCAATGCAAGCTATAACTTGTGGACACTCGGGACATCTAGATATGCCCATGATATTAAAAAACATACCCTAATTTGCCTATCCTAACCTAGAATGCCTCCACATATACGTTTCCATCTACATTTGATATTCACACTTATCATTTGGAATTTCTCTTTGAGGTATCGATTTCTCTTTGTCAATCCGTCTAGCAAAGAAAGAAAATGTTGTCTGTGGACAACCACCAGGAGGAGGAGGCAATTAAGCTAGCAACTACGACCAATTCGCCAAAGAGATTCATCATTTTAATTTTGGATTTTGCTAGGACAACTTCGATTTCATTGTTAACAACCTAAGTTTAAGAGATTTGACAAACAAGTGTTCATTGTTGTATGTGCTTAAGAGTGAAAATAAAACCTACATTGTAGTGTTTAACAACTAATAAAATAGTTACAACTATTTACAAATGAGTTTCTTATGCTAGTTAACAACCTAAGTTTAAGAGATTTGACAAACAAGTGTTTATTGTTGTATGTGCTTAAGAGTGAAAATAAAGCGTACATTGTAGTGTTTAACCACTAATAAAATAGTCACAACTATATTTACAAATAAGTTTGGGAACTTAACTTTCTCCCACCTTGCATGATGGTTCCTAAAATTTGAAAATGTCTTTACACATCTTTTAAGTACATTTCATTGTGTTCACATTCCTATGTTTCTTAAATTTGGTGGAACACTGTATTTAAGATGGATGTAGGTTAGTTGTAGTTTCAATCAATTCACTCAAACTTAGAACTCACAACTTATGGAAATATAAATATGTAAAAATACTAGCATATATTCATATTAATATTGGGTTTACTCTAGAAAGTTGAAAGGGGTAAAAAAAAATAATTGAAATGTAAAACTCTCAATACTTAAAAGTCCCTAAGATAAGATAGATGTACATAATAATAATAATCTAATTTTAAGGGCATATCTCTAACTAAGCACTAAATTTGATGTATGTGTGTGTCTATATGTTTGGTATCATTCAGCTGATAGGTTGATAATGTGTGCCATTAAAAAATAGTGACTAAATATAACCCTAGCTCAATTAGCAAGTGTCATGATATGAAGTATTATGTTCCATGATGTTTCAACAATTTTGATTAATATATTTATGTTTGCATTATAATAATATTTATCTATCAATATTATTTATATTTATATGCAGTTTTGAGTTTTTCCTTTTTATCTTTATACTTAACAGTTTTTAGCCACCTCAACAACAAACACAAACATTGTGAACCCTGCCTTTGGCATAATAGCATAATAGTCTTAGTCTAAAAGTTCTAAGTGACTTTTTTCAAGGGATATTTTTGGAGGACATTTGCTTCAAATCTGGGGTTAGATCCTGAGATTTTAGTGATTATTTCTCTATCATTTGAGTGTTCCAGGGATTTTTCAAGTTATTATTTCTGTATAATTCGAGTGCCTCAAAGGTTTTTCAACATGCTGAATCCATTTCTACATTCAAAATAAATTTTAAACCACCAAAAATAAAAAACCATTGTATAAAACAACTAGACAAAACCATTTATATTATAAACTAACCTGGTGCTAGAAGTTGTAAGTTGACAGCATTCGATACCTTCCCTTTATAATAGCTGTAATATAAACAAACCCTAGTAGTTGTAAGTTGACAGCATACGATACCTGCGCTTTACAATAGCTGTAATATAAACTAACCCTAGTAGTTGTAAGTTGACAGCATTCTTCATTATAATTAATAAACCTGGTGCTAGAAGTTGTAAGTTGACAGCATTCGATACCTGCCCTTTACAATAGCCGTAATATAAACTAACCCTAGTGGTTGTAAGTTGACAGCATTCTTCATTATAATTTCATTTCATACAGGCTTCAAGCCACGTCTGCAAATTAGGAGAGAACTTGACAGCCTTGAGGCTATAGAAAAGTGGCCTGTAAAATCAAAAACATTATTTTACAAAAGCATAGTATTAATGGATCATAATTTAAACTAAAAACATAAATCCAATATTAATAAATTATTACGTTCACATTGAATACAAGGAAATAGGAAGAAGCTAATTCAAAAGCATACCAAAGATAAATTATTTATAACAAATTATAAAAGATGCCAGGTGCATTGTAGGACGTTTAAGAAGATTTTAAATAAATAAAGCACAGAAGACTTCTTAATGCTTATTTTAAATTACATGCTTAATAGATTTCTTTTGTTAGTACCCTCTGTGCCAGGCATGGTGTCTGAAGAAGTATTTATATTCAATGATTTTAGACGTGCTTCATAGGTGTCTTTTGCCAGCACTGTCTGTGCCAGGCATGGTTTCCGAAGAATTATTTGAATTTGCATCGAGGCATTGGATGAGGAGGACGCACTGAAACCACATGTTCTTTTGAAAATGTAATTGGATTGGCGCTGTCAATCACTTCATATGATGGAGTAGCTTCAAACTTTGTCAATGAAGGACATTGATTGTGGTATAACGTAATTGACTTACGTCCAGGGATGACAAAAAAAATGATGGAGGTGGCGGGCGATGTCAACACTATATTGAAATTTGTCCACACTGGAGCTAGAGCAATCCGTGGGAACCCTATATTGAGATACACCACTGGTAGAAAATTGAGTGGAACATGAAGAAAAGAGCAATGGCTACATACCATGCAAGTGACAGCGTAATGTTTTGAGGGATCAAGGAAATACTGGGAGGATGAGGAGGGCCTGCATTATTTGACCGAACAAGGAGACGACAATGCATGTGCTTGTTAGGCTAGTAATGGTTTTATCCTGGTTGCAGAGTACGATTGACCCAATTCAAATCCAGAAGCGAACTCATCCAATTGTTTCTGGAAAAAGCCCAACCATGTATCGGGCCAATGCAAAAATTTCAATTTATCAATTGTTTCTTGAAAAAGCCCAAACAAGTATGAGGCCAATGCAAAAAATTCAATTTTATCAATAATAATGAAAAGGGGTTGTTTAATTGTTCTACAAAATGTTTTTTTAGTTGGAATCGGGCAATATAAATATATTTAAAATCATTATTTTTTATTGTTTAAAATGAAGTTTTGAATGTAGAAATGAATTCAACATGCTAAAAAAAACCCTGGAAATTATACAGAAAAAATCACTAAATCTACTGATCTAACAATTTCCTGCCTAATTTCGAACAAATATCTTAAAAAATCACAGAAAAACATTCATTTAGTAAAACTTTTCAACTAAGGCATGCTGCAAAATCTTTTCTTCTTTGATTTCAGCCATACCACCCTACAATTCTCTTCAAGTATGATTGGACTACATAGAAAGCTACCACAGATTTGAGGTTGAGTGGCTATGGCTTTAGAATGCCATTTTTGCATATAGTATATCTATGGAATGTAAATTAAATTTAGCTTGGGTGGTTGGGAGGAATTTGTTATCTTTTTATTTATCTAGATTTTCAAAAGTGATTTGTTGAAATAAAAATGAATATATTTTTGTAATGGTATATTGTTGTAATGGCTTTCAACTTTGTTGTTAAAGGACCTTATGTCTTAAAGATTTTAGAGTTTACTTTATATATCATCTTTTATATTTTCTCTATTAATTCCCCCTCTTTATATACCATCTTTATTAATTCCCCCCTTATATATCATCATTTTTGATCATTTTTGAAAGGAGAGAAAATAGACTTTGTAAACTCTGAAAAAAAAGTATAGCATTTCCAAAAAAAATTAACTTGGATAGTGATTATGTCTTTAGGTAGATTGGAAATTGCTACAAAGCTGTATTATGTAATGGGATTCAATTGAAACAGACAAGGTTGGGATTGGTGAGCGACGTTCTCGATTATTGAAGGAGTTTCAGGGGACGCTCAAGATGTTAGACAAATTTAACATCTTAATATAGTTAAACTTAGCATATTATTGGCATTATTTTGATAGTTAATTTGGATTTTTTTATTTAAAAAATGATAAGAAAATATTTGAATTATTTTAAAATGTTATTTTATAATAAAAAATATTTGAGAAATTTTTATTTTTTATTTTTATGGTTTTGATGAGTTAAAAAATTAGGAATGTAAGTGTATTGAGATTTATGACATTCATAATATTTTAAGAAAAATATTTTTAATCTTCCATTTAAAATATTTTTCATCCTTCACCTTCTTAGCATTTCAAAGTTGACAAATTCCAAGTGGATCTATTGTAGGACATTAGGATGCTCATGATAAGTTATTAATATGTGACTTCATTCCAAGTCTAAGCTTAGTCTCTTATTGCATGGTAAATTTTATTTTATCAACTCAATTTTAAGTTTTGGTGATTTAATGATGGATTTCTTCTCTAGATTTTAAAACTTCAAGTAATGTGCCATGTTTTCTTCTTCTAAATGGCCTCTCTCTTACATTGTAGTAATTTGTTTTTCCTTGATTTTTTATCACCAAAATGTATGCATAATGAAATATGAAAATTATAAAATATGTTTTACAAAGTAAGTAAAGAATTCGATCCTAGCACCGTAACAAGCTCCTAATATGCTTTTATTAGTACACATTTTACAGTAATATACATCGATGCACATGTTATAGTAATACACATCTATACATATACATATGTAGGAAGGAATGTGTATCTTTGTGTGCATCTATACAAAACCATCACAAAGAAACAATTGCGGGTTTTTGTTTCAAGCGATGCATTCTAAAGTACCAAATGCACTAGTGCGTCAAAACTATAGAATGCGCACCACAAAACACGCTAACCTTTTCTTTTATTTTAACTGGGAAGGATAGGGATAGGGTTTAGAATCCAAAGCAATGAGGGGGATCAAATCCATTAAGACATTCTTTACATGAAAAAGATCAATAAGGCCAACATAAACCCTAAGAAACTAAGCATTTGCATCCAGGTTTTGAAACAACAAAAAACTATAAGGAAGTAATAACAAGTCTATTGTTTGTAGCAACAAAACAACAAAAGGGAATAAACAATAAAGTTAAGGTCTGCAACATTGTAGGTGAGCCTTAAACCCTTATATTTTGTTGAAATGAATTGTAAATATGCATAATATTAAATCAAATTACAAGTAATTTGTGAATTAATTGAAGAAAATTTTTCTAAAATGAAAAAAGTAAAGTTATATAATTGAAATTTCTTCTCTATAAATTTTTATATGACCCACAATGATCCCTTGCAATTTTTTCTCTTAAAAAAATATGTCCACTCCAATCTTTTACTTGGTAAAGGTCTCTTTTCAAAAGTCTCCCCTCTAACTTTTGGCACAATAATGGAGCAAGGATTTTTTAAACCCACTCATACAATATACAAATATTGTTCATTTTTTGGTCTCCTTTTTGGTGCATTAATCAAAACACGTTGTCTTTCTTTACGAAAAAGAAAAAAAATCCATGTTATACACCCTTCAGTATTATGCACAGCAATGCACCATAAGACTACATATGCACTAGTTGAATAGATTTAAGCTAAAGTTGATCCAGGTGGATATTGGTGTCCACCCACCTGTTCCAAATTCCAACTGGCTCATCTTGACAGTTTTCAGTTCAACATGTTTCTCTGTAATGGGGACAATTCTTTGTAATTGTGGGTTATGCATTTACGGGGATGTAATGAATCCCTACACAAAATCCAAGTGGATATTGGTGGTCTCCCACCTAATCCAACTGGCTTATTTTGGAAGTTTTCATGTCAGTACATATTTTTGTACTTCCAGGGCTGTTTTGGGGCTCTAAATAGTGTTTTTTTGGGTTTCCAGAGTCAAACAATAGGCAGAGTTAGAGTTTGACAACATAATGTGTAGTTATCGAAAAGACATTTTCGACGGGCTATCAGGGGCCTAAAACGAAGATTGTATGCAAAAGTTATGACCCTGAGAAGTTAATGTACTAACTTACCCTAGCGGAGCCCACATGACTTTTGGCGCTTCATCTCTTAGAGTTAGGTTTTTGGATGTCTAGGGTTTTGGAATTCATGTTTATCATAAAATGGCCTTCAGAGCCTCATTGTAATCATCTTCTAGAGAATGAGCGTAGTTGTCATATCTCTTCTCAGAGATAAAGGTGTCGCCATTCTAACGAGTCTTGCACTCTGTATTTTTACAGTCTTTGTACATTTCTTTCATTAATAGAAATCATGTATTGTTGTATTTCTCTGTTTCTGGAAATTTTTATGTGAATTTCATTGTAATATATCTGCTTTCATTTCGTTTCGAAAATAATTCGGATCAGTGGTATCAGAGCAGGTTGCTCTTGATAGTTTCCCTGTGCATGTTCCCAACAAGGTCTGAGTATAGCAAGTTGGGTATCAAGCTTGTCTCTCTTGAGGATAATCTCTCTCGCACGCCCAAGAAACCCTCTATGGAGGCAGAAAAGAAAAACGACGGAGTAGAATATTCTATTAACATGTTGCTTGAGCAAGCTCTCGTGCGATAGAGGGATGAAATGATGGATAATTTTGCACACATCCTTCAACACCTGCCGATAGCAACATGAGCATCTTCATCAAGCAACCACTTTGGAGGAACCTATCCCTTCAAGGTACAACTTAATTTTGATATTCCCGTATTTGAAGGTCAGATAGATGTAGATGCCTTAGAAAAATGGTTAAATCTTCTAGAAGGTTATTTCTCTGTTCACAATTTTTCTGATAGGGAAAATATCACTTTCGCACTCCTCAAGGATCTCCCCCATGTCAAACATTGGTGGGAAACTTATTGGGATAAAAGTTCCATAGAGGAATCTGGAATATACGGGGCCAAGCCAACTTGGGATTTTTTTTTGGATGCGGTCAAGGAACAATACTACCCTGTTGATAACTATGAAGACCAGTACATGATATGGACCACATTACGGCAAGAGAAGAGCCAACCATTGTCGGAGTTCACAAATAATTTCCATACCTTGCGCACCAAGCTGGGTATCAAAGACTCTGAGCAACATCTAGTTCTGAAATACCGTGGGGCTCTACAAAGGTACATCCAAACTGAAATGGATTTCATAAACATATCATCATTGGGAGTTTCCTATCGATATGCTGTCAAAATCGATCAGAAATTTAGGCAACAGAACAAATGGGACTTCGGAATTGCAAATCCAAAACAACCAAAGCATGGTAAATATGACCCTAACCAACAACCTCCATACAACCAGCCCAAGACACATGACAAGAATGGTAATGGAAAGATGAAGAATGACACTTGGAAGTGGTGCAACTTCCACAAAATACCCTGGCACAACACCGATGAATGTCGCTCGAAACAGTGATTGGTGGCCGAGGTCAAAGACAAGGAGCTGAGCCCTGATTCAGAATCTAATCCAGAAAATATTGAAAATAGACAGATCAACGACGAAGACCCCACTGCTATTGTCATAACCGCAACAATTCAACCAGAAGAATCAGTAGATCCTGAAGAGGGGGATCGCCTCTTCCATTCACAAATGTAGGTAAAGGGGACCATATTGCATTTCATTATTGATAATGACAACCAGAAGAATCTCATCTCAGTAGAGGTCGTCAAACAGTTGGGGTTGTCGACAACACCACACCCGCAACCATACCATATGAGGTGGCTTCACTAGGGGCGAGATCTTTGTATTAGCTAGCAATGTCGCATGTCCTATGGCATCCAACCCTTCAAGGATGAGGTAGTGTGTGATGTTACCCATCTTGATGTCTGTGATGTTGTTTTGGGCCAACAATATATGTGGTAATGTCATGTTGTTTATGAATCATGACCCTATAGTGTCATTATTACTCTGAGGGGTCATCTCTATAGAATACTAGAGGTAGTTTCGACTACTGTTCCACCAAAACAGTGCCACAAGGTAATATCTCATACTAAAAAATTCATCCTCTTCACAGTCCATTCAAAGGATGTACATAAGCCCACTACAACCACTGTAGCCTCAACACCTTCTATCCAACATAACCAGATTGCAGAAATGAAAGAAGATATTGTTCCTTCACCTACAATGATTCCTACACAATGCCCCGTCAAGCCCAGAGACAAAAATTTAGTGGAAAAAGTTCAACCCCGCTAGCAACAGGTTTGTGACAGCCTTCCATAGACCAAGAAGCACAACTTCTCCAACAAGGAACGCAACTCACCAAGATTCAGATTTAGAAAATGCTTTACCCTCTTCCCTGGGCGCTCAACGCAATGGAGACCATTTCTTCCTAAGGGAGGAGGATTGATCCAGGTGGATATTGATGGCCACCCACCTGTTCCAAATTCCAACTGGCTCATCTTGACATTTTTCAGTTCAACATGTTTGTCTGTAATGGGGACAATTCTTTATAATTGTGGGTTTTGCACTTACGGGGCTATCCTGAATCCCTACACAACATCCAAGTGGATATTGGTGGCCGCCCACCTAATCCATCTGACTTATTTTGGAATTTTTCATGTCAGTACATCTTTCTGTACTTCCAAGGTTGTTTTGGGGCCCTAAACAATGATTTTTTGGTTTTCCACAATCAAACTATAGTCAAAGTCATATTTTGATGGTATACTGTGTATTTATCAAAAATACCTTTCCAATGGTCTATCGCACGCCTAAAACAGATATCGTATGCAAACGTTACGACCCTAGGAAGTTAATGTACTAACTTACCCCAACGAGGCCCACATGACTTTTGGCGCTTCATCTCATAGGGTTAGGTTTTTGGATTTCTAGGGTTTTGGCATTCATGTTTATCATAAAAATACTTTCAGAGCCTCATTGTAATCATATTCTTGTGAATGAGCGTAGCCTTCACATCTCTTCTCAGAGATAAAGTTGCCACCATTCTAGCGAGTCTTGCAATCTGTATTTTTATAGTCTCTGTACATTTCTTTCATTAACATAAATCATGTATTGTTGTATTTCTTTGTTTCTAGCAATTTTTATGTGAATTTCATTGTAATATATCTACTTTCATTTCATTCCAAAAATAATCTGGATCAAAAGTAGAAGTGTAAACCTTCACAAACAATACGTTGTGGAGGTTTTGGTGTGGTTTAATTCTTGATACAAAAAATAAATTAAGTACATTGATATATATTGTACACAAAGACAACACTAATGTGTCTAATATAGCTAGGGGCACCAATTAATTTTAAAAGGCCTTCTAAAGTCCATTTGAAGTTAAAATGTCGCATGATTCCCACACTTTATTTTAAGAATGTAGATATGTATCAATTGTTATTTTGACTCAAATGCATGAGGGATTTGCAGTATCAAATGGTCAACTCCTCAAATCCATCATTTTATTTCATTCCAAGTCCACCAAGTTCTCCCTTAACCTCTATAGTAAGTTCATATTTGATTTATGTTTCGATTATCTAATTGAATAGGTCTACATCTGCACATATATGCATTTGAATAATTGTGTATTAACTTTTGAAATATCTTGATTCATGATCAATTTGGGAAATGTGGGTTATTCCACTATATGACCTATACAAAAATGCTACAAGGTCTTATCTGAAGCAAGCTACCATAGGTAGATAGCATATGAAAATGGAGGGCCACTTTACCTTGACCATTGTAACATGCCATCTTCTGAGAGCCATCCTAGGCTAGTGGTACTTCAACATGACATGGATCTCTTTATAACACCCCAATAGTAGGTGGTTGTCCAAAGTGTAAGGGTTGAAGGTGAACCCTCAAAAATTCATATTGTTCCATTATGTTAATCACTGACTACCCTAAGTTGATGGTATGAAACCTCCCACTATTATTAAGGATCATATAGATAATATAGAAAATAAACGCAGGAACATTTCCATATGCTCATTTTTTGAAAATTTGGAAGCTAGATCAATAACACTTCATTCAAAATTGATCAACCTATTTCCTTCTATTGATTCAACTGAGAGTTCCAGTAAGTAAAAGTATGATATCAATAATACCCAAAACATCTCTACTAGGAGGTCAAAAAAGTTGTACAAATTGGAAGCAACAATGTCAAAATAAACACCAAGGTTGGTTCATTTGTTAAAGGGAAGCGATGACTTCTCTCTTCCTATCCAAATGAAAATTAAATACAAAACATTTTTCAATCATGTTTTGTGTGGAGCTTGGCCATCTTCCCTACCTATGCCCAATGTTGGTACTCAATTCTCATTTTGTTGTAATAATTACATGGTTGTCAAGTCTAAAATATATGTCACGGATCTTTCGTTGTTTATCCTTTCACATGTGTTTCTTTCTCCCAAACAATTGCTAGCATTTATGCTATTTTATATTATTCTTCATAATCAATCTAATTGCTTGAATATTTTTAAATACAAACATAGCATTTCCATGTATAATATATGCATGAACAATTATGAATCTAGAAATGTTGACATGAAGAACCTACTACATATAGATGGTCATCCACATAATGAATGCAACATTGTAAGGTTCATATAAATATTTGTAGGTGATCATTGTATAGCACAAATTGTTCGTTTGAGGAACACTCCATTGACAAAGGGTTATTTATGAAAAGGAAGGCATCACTATTTTTTGTGTGCATACAATATATAGTATGTCTCATTGAGATGAGTTGTTAATAAAATATAACTTTTATAGACCATAATCCACTTGTTAAAGGTGGATTGCATTTGGACTACCTTTAGATGTCCCCTTGGGTATAAGAAAAATATCATTGCGTGATTGGATTTTTGGATTTTCAATGGAATTAATGTAAATTTCTTGCTTAATTTGATATTTGTTTTTTAAAGTGGTTGGTTGCATGTGTATCGCAAAAACAATATATTCTTTTAATAATGTTTGCATATTTCTAGAACACACTAAATCCATTACGTTTACTAATATCATTGATTTAATGTTCAATATTTTTGCAATCAAGACTGAGACAACAAGTGACCTATATATCATGTACCATTGCACCCCTCTACATTTTCAACTCAAAAGAAGGCTTTTAAACAAGCATATCTTGAAGAGCATACTAAGCATGGTTGGATCAACCATCTATTTAATTCCCACTATATTCTAAGTGACCAATTCAAAATGCATATAATAACCAAAGAAAATTTTAGGAGCTAAATTTCACCCATGGGCTAATTTTACATGTTTAAAAAAAAAAAAAGATTTGTTGATTTGCATTTTTTCTAAAAACAATTCGCCTAAATTATATAGGATAAAATTATTTTACTATAAAAATGCCAAACATTTCTAGAAATTGTATAAAATCCTTATAAATTTGATTATTTTTACAAAAATAATCAACATTTTATAGTTGTGATTTTAAGAAATAAAATGATTGACTAAAGTTTCTACACTTTAACATAAGTATGAGTCCTTAAAATTTTCCATGATAATAACATCAGTGCCTACTTTCAAAAAATGAGCATATGGAAGTGTTCCTACATGTATTTTCCAACTTTAAAAAAGTGAGCATATGGAAGTGTTCCTACATGTATTTTCTATATTTCTTATTGGATCCTTAACTACAGTGGGAGGTATCAGACCATCGACTTTGGGTAGTCGCTCATTAACATAATGGGATAGTGTGACACGCTAAATGTTCACCTTCAACCCTTTAAATCTTGAATAACCACATTGATCCATGTAGATATTGGTGGCCACCCACTTGTTCCAAATTCCAACTAGCTCATCTGGACAGTTTTCAGTTCAACACGTTTCTCTGTAATGGGGACATTTCTTCATAATTGTGGATTTTTCACTTACGAGGCTGTCTTGAAGCCCTACACAGCATCCATGTGGATATTGGTGGCCACCCACCTATTCCAACTGGATTATTTTGGAAGTTTTCTTGTCAGTACATCTTCCTGTACTTCTAGGGTCGTTTTGGGGCTCTAAATAGTGTTTTCTTGGCTTTCCACAGTCAAACTATAGACAAATTCAGAGTTTGACGACATAATGCGTAGTTCTCGAAAATACCTTTCCAACGTGCTATAACACACCTAAAACAAAGATCGTATGCAAAAGTTACGACCCCGGGAAGTTAATGTACTAACTTACCCCAACGAGGCCCACATGACTTTTGGCGCTTCATCTTCTAGGGTTATGTTTTTGGATGTCTAGGGTTTTGGCATTCATGTTTATCATAAAAAGGCCTTCAAAGCCTCATTGTAATCATATTTTTGCGAATGAGCGTAGCCGTCACATCTCTTCTCAGAGATAAAGATGTCACCATTCTAGCGAGTCTCGCACTCTGTATTTTTACAGTCTTTGTACATTTCTTTCATTAATAGAAATATTGTATTGTTGTATTTCTTTGTTTCTGACAATCTTTATGTGTGTTTCATTGTAATATCTCTATGTTCATTTCGTTCCAAAAATAATTAGGATCACACATACTGTTAGGGTGTCATAAAAGAGATTCAATTCACAAGTACCATTGGCCCATGATCGTTACTAAAAGATGGCATGTTACAGTAAGTGGGGTAAAATGGCTCTCCATTTTCATCTACCATCTACCTGTAATATCTTGGTCGTATTAAAAAATGATTTTCTCTAGTGAACCTTCCAAAGTAGAAGCCATTATTAAGATCCTTAGGGTATCGTACTGGTTTAAGATGTTTTAAGGAGCATAATAGAAACAACTCTACATATCTTCTACCAAACTCAAGATGTTTTCGTTACATAAGTGAAAAGGGAGTCTGAGAAGTTTAAAAAAAAGAAGTATCTTCTCCTTTATTGTACATGAATCAAATGATTCATACAAAGGAAAAAACAATTCTTGAAAATTCATTACCCATGGCTCTCCATGTAACACAACTTCACTATCTAAATGGTTCTAAAAAAACCTCGTTATAGTGGAAAAATCCTTACTTAAG
Source organism: Picea sitchensis (assembly GCA_010110895.2). Taxonomy (NCBI): domain Eukaryota; kingdom Viridiplantae; phylum Streptophyta; class Pinopsida; order Pinales; family Pinaceae; genus Picea; species Picea sitchensis. Next base: position 266,907 of record SNQJ01S0013224.1, on the reverse strand, counting down.
AAGTTTTGATTCACTCTATCAAAAGCAGCTTTTGACCCACAAAAATAACGGATTGGTATTCTCCTAGCATACCCCTTAACTCTCTAGCTATTATCCATTCTAATAACAAAAACAAAATAATTTCAGCAAACCTAGAGATTTGATACATCCCTTCTTCCCAATTTCAAACTTCTTTTCAAACATTTTTTCTCCTTCTCCATCTCCATCTCCCCCTACCCGTACCCCTCCCCCTCCCCATAAAGTATGCACCTAAAATTATTGTACGACACCCATGTACTATGTGAACACAAGTTTAAGCAATTGTACGAGACCGCACAAGTTGAAAGTCAAGCCTACAATTCCATAATCAGCGCTTTGTGAATTAATATTCATAACGGCAAAATTTGTGGTTTTCCTCTCGTTTTCTACGCCGCGTCCGGGACGCGTCACATTTCTGTAAAGGAGATCGTACACCTTCGAAGAGCACCGACCACGGCCTCAGGACTCTCCGCCCGTCTCTACCTTTCTCTCTAATCCAGCAACTAGAAGAATATACCACTCGTGTTTAAGTGGGAATTGATGACGTTATATAGTGGGAATCTACCTTTTATAAACATTATATTTATATGGTACAACTGTGAAATAGTTTATATAAAGCAATGATGAATAAGTTCAAAAAGTAAATCATAGCTTTATTTTCATCCATCATGATTTGATATAATTTTTGCATATGAAATGGTAGTATAAAGAAATGATTTTTGATAATAAATATTTCATATTGATTAAGATGAAGAATGTAGCAAAATGCGAGATTTAATGTGAATTGCATAATATGAAATGGTAGTATAAATAAATGATTTTTGATAATAAATATCTCGGTATTGATTTTTTCATGAAGAATGTAGCAAAATAACGTGAATTACATCATTTCAACAACTTGTAAGTATAATTATCTTAATGATGGTTATGATAAAGAATGTAGCAAAATGTGATACTTTTGTGAGTCATAGAATTTAGTGAATAATTGATCTTTTGAATGCAATTTGTGTTAAAGGCCATGGTTGAGGGGCACATTTATCTAGGCATTACATTGAATATACATGCTCCTTATAATGTCGTGAGGAGGATTATAGATGGGTTGTTTGTGTTGGCAACATTGTGAGATTGGATAGAATATATGTTATGTTCTTTACCTTGCATCAACAATAAGTGGTCTTTGTCCCCCTTGGTTTGGTGAGTCAAAGTTTATGAATATAGGGTGTGTGGGGCATTGCAAGGGATTTGTTTGCCCACCATCTTTTGGTCTCGATGGATAGTTCCAGTGCCCTTTGTGACCCTAGCTCAGGGAAAAGTGTCATTAAGTTTAAGTGTATACTTAAGAAAAGTATAAGGATGAACCCCTAGTAACAACGAGCACACCGAGAATAGCTCAACATGGTCCCTTGAATTTTAGTATGTAGAAGCGTCCTTAGCGACGAACTAGACCCAAGTCCCCTAGAGCGGGGGTGCCTGAGAGGGTGACAATGTTGTGGACCTTGTCGCACCATGAGGCATTGTCGACTAAGTTGTTTGGAAATGCACTATTAAATGGGTGGTAAATTCTATCTAATACTGAATACAAGTGAGACACTAATAGTGACCAGATAGTATGAGGGAAAGATGAAAAAAAAGGCTTTGAAAAGAAAGTTTAAAAATGCTTGATATTGTTGAAAAGAACTCAAATTTGAACTAACTATGAAAAAAAAGGCTTTGAAAAGAGAGTTTAAAAATGCTTGATATTGAACTCAAATGAAGATTAGCTATGCATTTCAATCAAAAGCAAAACAATTTAAAATGATTCATTGCTCAACTTAAAGTACAATCATTGTAAAATGGGAAACACACATTCTACCCCTTTCCAATCACATTTTTGATATAAATTTAGAAAAAATTCCCATAAAAATTACCCAACTAAACAGTACAATATCAATCACCACATAGTACAATAATTTCCATAAAAATTACCCAACCATCAACCATCACATAGTACAATATCAATCACCATATAGTACAATCTGAGAAAATTCCCATAAAAATTACCCAACTATAAAATTACTCAACATTACCCAACCACACAGGACAGTCTCAACCACTTCAAGGTACCATTTAAACATAAATATATGATATGAATTTAAACAAGATAAATACGTGTGAGGTTGAAACTAGCTCTATAAATACAAGCCAACAATCACATTTCCAATGGATGAATGATGGTCGCCTTGAAAGATTTGTTTTGGACTATAGTTAATCAATGTGCTCTGCCTTAATGACTTATACACCACACCGGCCACGGTTTGTCCTTCCCCACCAGAACGCGTGGGTGGGTGGGCCTGTACGTAGCATCATCGTGAACAACGACAGACAGACCATGCTTCTCGTGGTCTCTTCGTCAACGTCGTACAAGTCTATAATTCCACTTGTTCAAACCTCTTCATTCCCCTCTAATTACCACGTAGTAGTTTGTTGCCAATAATTTCTTCTTTTTTCTCCTATATCTTCCATCATTCCTGTTTGAAACACTAACTGCACACGGCAAGAGGAAGAATTCGTAATATATATATATTCGCACAGAAAACAATACGAAGAAATCTCCTGCTAACAGAACATATTTCGTCTGGATTTTTGTTTCGCAGATGACTGACATGTCTGCTAATACGAAGGCAGAGATGTGGTCGACATCTCCCTGCGCTAGTTGCAAGATCCAGAGAAAGAAATGTTCACAGAGCTGCGTGCTCGCGCCTTATTTCCCACAGGATAACCCCGAAAAATTCTTGTTGGTACACAGACTGTTCGGAAATGGGCATGTCATCAAATCACTACAGGTACTGCACACGCAAGAGGAAGAATTTAATATATATATATATCTGTACAGGAAAATAACATTTAGTAGAAATCTCCTACACAGAAATATATTCTGTCTGGATTTTTGTTCTCTGGGATGACTGACATGTCCATAATATTGCATAAGTAAGAGATGTGGCCGAGACCCCTGCTTAGTTGCAGATCCAGAGAAAGAAATGCCCACAGAGCCAGTGCCTGCCTTTATTCTACAGGGATTAACCTGAAAATTCTTGTTGGTACACAGACTGTTCGGAAATGGGCATGTCATCAAATCACTACAGGTCTGTTCGATTGCTTTACTGTGTTATGGACAAATTTAGTGTCTGATTGCTTTGCAGGTTTGATTGAACTTCCAATGTCTGTTCAGATCTGACTATACTAATTTGCGATCTCTGAGCTTTCTAGATTAGTAGGAATTCCAGGACATGTGATGGGGGACTATGGAGGAGCAATCCAGTTCCTGTGTTGCAGGAACTCCCAGAGGAATAGAGAGGTGATGCAGTAAACAACATGGTGTACGAAAGAAGCCAGAGATTTCGAGATCCTGTACATGGCTCTGTAGGCGTAATCAATGATATCCAGAATAAAATAGCAGAGCTGCAATCCCAAATGGCTTCCACACAAACAGAGCTGGATAACATTAGTATGTGACATGCTAATCTCTTAACCCTCCTTAACGGTGGTTCTGATCCACACTGTTATAATGGGTCACTGCTAGAGAGTGAAGACACACATGTTTTAGACGATGTTGATCCTATGGAGCTATGGGAGCCACTGTGGAAATGAACGAGAGCGATTCACTGTTGCTTAATTATTGATTGATAAGATTGTAGGTTCATGTTTTTCCCTCCTTCCTTCCCTTCTTTCTCAGTGTCCTTTGCTAGTCTTAGAGGCATGCATATATACCTCTCATCGAATCTAATAATAAGGATTATGCTCTGTACTTAGGTTTACTTTTAGATCTGATTTCCTGGTCCCATGCTAAGGCTGAATCCTTAATTATATTAAATTTATACAAATGTTTGTTACATAGAATATTAGGTTGAATTGAATAATTTTTCTTGCACTGCCTTGTATTGAAGATTGAGTTGAATTGAATACATTTTCTTCTAATGCTTTGTATTACTATGTTAAGTTTCATATAGTTGTGGATTTATTTAATATAGATATGGATTTCTAAAGTTGAAGAGGTCACCAACAACCACAGCAATCTCTATCCTTTAAAATCATCTGTAATATAAATGAACCAATCTGTAATATAAATAATCCGTGATGTTCTGTAATATAAATGAACTGTGATGTAATATAAAAGTTGCAAATTGACAGAATTCTTCATTATACCCCCATTCCCCTGATGCAGGCCTAAAACCACATCACTGAGGTCATTGTAGAAAATTCATCTGGTACACAAAATGCAATACTATTATTATTGGAACATAATTTAAACTATAGTTCAATGAATAGCAAAGAAATTGTTTTTTAATGTGGAAAACAAAATTAAAACTATAGGTATACTTCCCATAATACATACAAATTTATTGGAACATAATTTTAAAACTATAGTTCAATGAATAGCAAAGAAATTGCCTTTTTATGTGGCAAAACAAAATTAAACTATATGCATACTTACAATATTAATAGATTATAGGTATACTTAGAATATTAATACATTATTAGGTCTTCTGTCTAAATATATTGAATTAGGAATACAAAATAAAGTAGTCTAAACCTTTATCTTTGGAATTTTCTGTTATTTTAGTTAGATTTTGCCCAAAATTCAAAAGAGAAATGGTTGGATTTGTAGATTTGACTGGCTAAGTTTGTATAATCCATGTACCTCAGGGGTTTTCTACCATTGAACGCATCTATGTATTCAAAAATATAATTTTAAATAAATAGAAAATAGGATTTTGTCCAGGATTTATACTTTGCTCAGATTCCAGCCAAAAAACTCCAAAAGATAAAATCATAGACCAAAATAAAAATAGAATGTTTAAAAAATAGTTTTTAATAAATTAAACATCTAAGCTTCTTGATGCTTTCATTGATTTTATATATGCTTAATAGGTCTTTTTCAACAATACATACTAGGATTGGATTTCATTTTGAAGGGTGTATTTTAAAAGTTTTAAGTTTTTTATCTTTTCTAATAATTTTGAACTCAGATAACATAATTGTTAATGAAATCACTATTTTATGTTTTAATAGTTTTTTTGAATTTTTTTAGGAAATCCAATCTGCCAAAAAACATGAGTTAATCTAACAGTTTCATATAAATCTATTAAAGATACAATATGTCACTCTAAATATTTGAATCTACTTAGAAAAGGTAACAATCATTCCTCCCAACCAATCAAACCAAATTTAACTGACAAAAAAAACTGACCAATAAAAAATATCATATTATTACATATTAATATAAACAATATTTTGAATAAAAAAAATTTCGTTTTCAATTTATAAACAAAGTTCTGAAAAAAAATTGAAGCCATCTTCCTAATTGTTTAATCGTTTTGATGGTATAAATGTCAGAATTGGCACAAAACGAAGCTGTCCTTACCAAAACCCATAGATTAGATCATAAATATATCAGTATTTAAGTTTATGATTCCATCTCTTGAAGTTCGGCCGCCTTTTCTCTTAAGTTTATTATTCCATGTCATAAATATATTATTAATTAAGTTTATGATTACTGTATTGAACTTCGGAGCAGAACTTTTATTCAGTGTAGGCTTGTTTATATTGTTTACATAAGTCTACTGTTTTCAAAGTGCAGTTTGCTCTTATTTCGATGGATTAAAGAAACAGCATATGCAAATTATGACTGCGCTTTGACAAATGRTCTGCTGAGCATCCAAAGAGGCAAAGAGCCCGGGATAATGATTTATATGCTTTCCCAAGACCCCGGAAATTCTAAGACTGTTAGGCTCACATGGATGAAGATATACACATTATTAAATCTCCTATGTTGAAAAGTCTAAATTTCAGGTAATAAAACTCTTTTCTGCAATTTAATCGAAGTATATAAAATATTTTTGTCTTGTAATAAAACTCTTTTCTGCAATTTAATCAAAGTATATAAAATATTTTTGTCTTGTAACTTGCAAGCACTGGTACTAAATGGAAATGGTTGAAGAACAAATAGAAAGCTACTTAGCTTTGTAAGTTCACAGCTAGGCTTAAACGCTCCAGCTTTAACGGGAAGAAGGATAACGGGTAATGAGTATATAAAGAGTTTTCTTGTGAACCAATTAAAGTTTAGGTTCAAGTTAATTATATGGGAGCATTAAATCAAATCCATTTATTGAAAATGGATAGATTCGAAGACAATTAGATAAAAAGTTTTTGGAAGAAACATATATACTTGTTTAAAGACGTAGCAAGTAACAAAAGTAGTTTTTCTAAGAAGCGCTCATATTTTACTAAAAAGCTTCTCGAAAAAATCAGGAGTAACAGGTTTAACGTTTCTTACAGATTCCATTATTGGCAACTTAGTTATCAATAATGGGATATAGTGTTACAAAATGCCCAGTAGAATCTTAGTCATGCTAATTTTTGTCCATTGATTATGGGGTACACCTATTGATAATGGGTACATTTAATGATTTTTTAATCATATGATTATCAATTGAAGATGCTAGCATATTCTTAATGATTAACAAACTTAATTGAAATTACAAAATTACTTCACTATTTATTTTTTCTCATTTTACTTTATTAAATTTACATTTCTGCTAAGATTGTTTTTTCTCATTTTATTGTATTAACTTTTTCTATGCCACACCTACAATGGCAACCACATAATTACCTAATATTTTCTCATTTTACAGTATTAAATTTAGAGTTGTGCACCTTTTTACTGTATTTAAATTTACATGTTTGTGATTTAGTTTTTTTATATGTCAGTCATTTTTTTACCATGTATCCACACATTTTTAATATAAATAACAATAAAAATTACTGTTAGTGAGTGGGTGCGTAGGATGGAATTGGTGCAACATCTACATTGGCTTGGATAGATGACAACCAATTAATATGAAGGAGAGGGACAAGGAGGCCACAGAGGGACAAGGAGGCCAGAGAGGGGCAGTATGCATGGAAGAGACTTTGGATGTCAACTGGTCTTCATAATTAAAACCGTGCGTAGGATGGAATTGGTGCAACATCTACATTGGCTTGGATAGATGACAACCAATTAATATGAAGGAGAGGGACAAGGAGGCCAGAGAGGGGCAGTATGCATGGAAGAGACTTTGGATGTCAACTAGTCTTCGTAATTAAAACCTATAGTTTATGGATAGGTATCTATCATCACAATTCAAAGTGTAATATTAATCAAGGTTATGATGATACTCATGGAAGAAGGTAGAGAATTTGATGGCACATAGATGATACGTTAGAACTAGGCATGATTTCTTCCAAGTCTCCATGTGGGTAAGCTCCAACTTAAAACCATGCCAAATATTTTGAGAATTGATCCCACTAAATTAGGTTTGGATGTTTCCACTAAGTCAAGTCCAGGAGTGAGTAATAAGAATGACATGTTCAAAATTGAGTCAATTGCATCAAACTTATCGTAAATTTTAACTATTGTTCATTTCATTTCGTGAATTCTGAATGTATACATCACTTGTTTAAAGAAATCATAATGGTATGCCATCTTCAATTATTCGTTCCTGATCGACTTTGGACATTTTCCATTTTCTAACTTTTGTTTTTTCTTCTTGATTGAACTTCTATTAAATTTATGCGGGCTGCACATACCAAATGACTATATTGACAACTTATGACATCTTACCANTAAATTTTAACTATTGTTCATTTCATTTCGTGAATTCTGAATGTATACATCACTTGTTTAAAGAAATCATAATGGTATGCCATCTTCAATTATTCGTTCCTGATCGACTTTGGACATTTTCCATTTTCTAACTTTTGTTTTTTTTTCTTGATTGAACTTCTATTAAATTTATGCGGGTTGCACATACCAAATGACTATATTGACAACTTATGACATCTTACCAAATGACTATATTGACAACTTATGACATCTAACTGAGAGTCTTGAAAGTGAACATGACTATCGATTTGATGGGTTTCTTGAAAAAATAGCCTTTCAATAAGATGGATCATCTTTCATATATAAAACCGTTATCATCAAAATCTTCTAATAATCTCATCTTTTGTTATGTGCATCACATCACATAATATTTCATGTTTTCAATGTTGTCTACAGGTGCAACCACGACAAAGACATCTCCTGCAAATAATTTGATATGTTCCAACTTGTAATTGTGTTAGATTAGCACTAATTAAGCCAAAATTCAACTAGTCGCCAAGCATGTGCTAATTTATTAACCAATGATCTCATAGGTGGATAAGATTTTTGTAGCTTACTATGTATAGAATTCAACAACCTCCATTAATTGAATTAATTCAAACAAAAATCAATACACACATTATATTTAATGAATAATATTTTGATATGTGTATATAATTTAATGAAATACACACATTATTCGAAAATTGAAGCAATCAATCAAAATTCATTCACACCACAATGAATTCACACCATAACATATATATTTTTTACCCTAGAAATCCAAATGGGAAAACTTGGATTCATTGGGATTTGACTATTTCTCATGATATTATTACAACGGGGAGCTATGCACTCTCAAATGAGATTTTTATGTATTTTTTCACACTGGTAGTCTTTTACCAATGGATTTAGCTGATGGAAAATCTTATGATCATGCATGGACAAGATCTGTGGCCTCTCGTCATCTAATATTCAAGTACATTTCCTATTCAAGCTCTCTTCCTCTGATAACACCCATCTTCTTCCCAAGCTTCAATTCTCATTTCATTGGTTCCTTCCCTTCATCAAGAAATATTTCTCTTTAATAGAGTTGCCCTAGAATGTCAACCATCAAGGTGATTTGTTTCACCATTTGGAGGCCTTTTGTCCTTTTCTCTTCAAGTTGATTGTTCGTTTCACCATTTGGAGGCCTTTTGTCCTTTTCTCTTCAAGTTGATTGTTTATTGCAAACCTTGCAAAAATTTAATTATAAAGTTTATATGAGGGGTTTAATTCAATCCATTTCAAATCAAAACTCTCCATGGGATTTTGGTCCCCAAATGCTTCATCTCAAATATCAAGTTGTTTTTTTGGAATTCTCTCTATGGATTCTCGACACTTCATTAATTTGAGGACTAAAATGAAAGGGATTCCACTCATTCTCTTATGTTTTTACTCACCTTTTACAATTCTTAAGATAGTTTGCAACTCTTTCATAAATATATTCATAACCATGGGAAAGTAGTGTATAGCTATTCACCTCTTTTTTCTTTGGTATATTCCTATTATGTTCTTACTACTCTGCCTCAGATTCCTCTCGATGTCAAAACCATATGTGGACTTGTTGCTTCATATGAGGATAGGATGATAATATTCAATTCCTGTTCTCCCATATTTAGAACAATCCTTTGTCTGTACTAGTCAACTTGTTTTCTTGTTCCCCTAAGTGTTGGTGTAGTTTTAGATGGTGGAAACACCCATTTTGATACCCTCTTTCAATATTCTACAATCAGGTTAGAGAATTTTCTTGCTACTCATTCCCTTTTTCTTCTCAAAGCGATTCAAATACTTCAAGATCATGGATTCAACCACTCTTATACTAATATGATCCATAAATGTGAGACTTACAACCCACACATCTCACCAACATGGATCTTTGTAGAAGCAAATTTTGTTTCTCTTTGTCAGTACAATTTTGAGTGAAAACATTTTGAGTTACTAACCACCAACATGCATAAGTGGATGGTTCTATCTTCATATCTAGTTTCAAGGGTATTTCTCTTTGTTATCTGATTAATTTACTTCTTGGTTACTTTTCTTATAGAGGTTGGACAAATGCCAACTAAGTTATGAATCTTTGCTTATGGGAAAATTTCAATCCCAACACTCAAACATTGTCAGGCCAAAATAAACAACATACTCTATTATCTTAATAAATGTAACCAATGCATTATGAGTCTACCAATCCAAGAAAAACTTTAGAAGAATGCTTATTAAACTAAGCACTCATTCAATTCTCATATCTCCTAAATGATTTTTTTTTTATTCACAAACCCTACAACAATTAAGAAGTGTGGTACTCTAATTCTTCACACTAGATTCCAACTCTATTTATTGCATGCAAATAGTTATAATTATTTCCATTCAAAGAAACATAAATACATATGATTTTTTAAATGCAAAGGAGCATAATCTATTTGCTTGAGCCATATAATTACTATACAAAATAGTTTTGTGTAGTCGCAAGGCTTAAACTTTTATTGGCCATCAAGGTATAAACACACACACACACACACACACACACACACACACATGTTATCAATTCTTGCTAACTCAACTGGTTAAGGTATGGGTTTTGTTTGTTTGGCGACCCGAGTTCAATACCTTTATGTTGTGTTTAGTCGGGAAGAGAAACCCAAAAATCCAGCCATGTTAAGGGTTGGTGCGACTCATGCTGGGTGTGATTCCTGGGTGATTTTGACAACTTAGATGCCCCTAGGTTGTGGTTTCGTAGCCAACATTTGAAATGTTGGCCATGCAAATGATGATAATTTATAAAAAAACAACAAATAAACACACACACACACACACACACACACACACACACACACACACACATATATAAATATATATATGCTACCAACTAATGTGCAAACCCAATGCTTGTCTAATAACCCATCTCTATTTATATGGAATTGCTAGAATGCACTTGTAAGCAATTATAAGCAAAAAAAAATTATATGGTTGTAGGAATTAGAATTACACTCATGATTTTGGAGACATTTGATGGGAAAAGGAAATTCTCAACAAACTATACACCAAATACTCAGCAATTGGATAGATTTGAATGCATGTAGGTGAACTCGGGTCACCTAGAAAACAAATCCCACACCTTAACCAATTGAGCTAGCAAGAATTGATAGTGTGTGTATATATATATATACTTGCTGGCCAACAAAATTTTAAGTGTTATGAGTACACAAAACTATTTTGTATAGTAATTATATGGCTCAAGCAAATAGAGTATGATCCTTTTATATATATATGGAATTGCTTGAATGCACTTGTATGTAGTTATAAGAAAATTTGTCTAACTAAAGTTAAAACCCAATGCCTTTGTATGGAATTGATAGAATGCACTTGTATGCAATTATAAGATTTTTTTTTTTATATGGTTGTAGGAATTATAATTACACTCATGATTTTGGAGACATCTCTTTGGGAAAATGAAATTCCCAACAAACTATACACCAATGACTCAACAATTGGATAGATTTCAATGCTTGTAGGTGATAATCAATGCTCCCAGGCTTGATGGAAACAATCCATGGATGAATTTCCAATGTTTAAAAAAATATACCCTCAGTTTTGGTCATGGGAGAGAGTATGGTCATAGATGTAGGTTATCATTTTGATTCACTATTCAACCATTCACCAATAACATGCCAATTAATTAACCATTGACCTGATAGGTGGATAAGATTCTTGTAGCTTGCTATGCACAACATTCAACAACCATTAATTTAATTAATTCAACTAGTAATTAATCCAATAAATAATATTGTTGTATGTGTATTTAATTTAATGTAAATACAAACATTTTTTGGTAAGTGAAGAAACAAATGAAAATGGTGCACATCGAAATGAATTCACACCATAACACATTAGATTGTTTATCCTAGAAACCCAGATGGGAAAATCAACATTTTTGGGGATTTGATTATTTCTTATGATATAATTACACAGGGGTTCTATTCATGATGAAATGAGATTATGATGCATTCTTACCCACTAGAAGTATTTTTCCGATGGGTTTGGCTCATGTAAAATATTTTGTTCATACATGGATAGGTTCAATGGCTTCTCATCCTCTTAACTTCAAGCATATCTCCTCTTCAATATCTCTTCTTCTAACATTACCCTTTTTATTCCAAACCTTCAATCCTCCATTGGTTTTTGTTCCTTCCCTTCATCAAACAATAATGATCTTTAATAGAGATACCCTAAAATGCCAACCATTAAGGTGATTTATTTCACCTTCTTGAGGCATTTTGACCTTTTCTCTTCAAGTTGACTAATTATTGCAAACTTAGAAAAATTATAATTACAATGTGTGTATGAAAGGTTTAATTTGAATCCATTTTAAATCACACCTCCCCATTCATAGGATTTTGGACCCCAAAATATTCAACTGAATATGCAACATGTTGTTCCATCACACTCTCTATGGCTTCTTGACACTTCATTAATTCAAGGATTAGAATGCAAGGGATTCTAGTCATTCCCGAGTGTTATTCTTTAGAGATTTTATAGTGATTTTGGAACTATCTTCATAACCATGGGAAAGTAGTGGCTATGTCTTCACCTCTTTGTTCTTTGATACAATACTCTAATGTTTCTACTACTTTGCCTCATATTCCTATTGATGTCAAATCCTTGTGTGGACTTGTATCTCTAGATAACAAGAAGTTGCTAATATTCTAGTCCTCTCCTTCCACATTTGGAATGATCCTTTGTTTGTATTTTTCAACTTGTTTTATTGGTCCCCTAAGTGTTGGTGTAGTTTTAGGTAATGGAAACACCCTTTTGGATTCCCTCTTTCAATCTTCTATAACAAAGGTGGAGTAATGGATTGTTTCCCACTCCCTTTTTCTCATTAAATTTCTATAGATACTTCAAGGTCACAAATTCAACCACTCTTATACCAATATAATCCGTAAACATAGGACTTATATCCCACACATCTCACCAACATGGATCTCTATGGAAGTAAATATTTTATCTTTATGTCAATGCAATTCTGAGTCAAAATATTCTCAATTTCTAATCACCAACTGACATAATAGGATGGCTCTATCTCCAAATCTTTTTTCAAGGATTATATTCTATGTTCTCATAGTAGTTCATTTCTTGGTTACTTTTCGTGTGGTGGATGGACTAATTCCAACTAAATTCCCAATCTATTCTTATGGTTAAATATTAGGCCCAACACTCAAACACTATCAAGCCAAAATAAACAAAATACTTTGTTGCATTAATAAGTATAACCTAATAACTCTAAGTATACGAATCCAATATTCTAAATGGAAAGGGGAATTCTATATTTTATTAAGCCATATAATTATTGTAAAACACAATTGTGTACAATCAAAACACTTAAATTGTGTCTGGTCAACAACATGTCTTACAACGATATACTCATTATGAGCTCAACATGTCACTTGTGGGAATTGAACTCGAGCAAGGAAGATAACAATCATTCCTCCCAACCATTCGAACTAAACCCAATTGACATGTGTGTTTATGTGTGTGTGTGTGTTTCCAACTAAAGTGAAAACCCAATGCTTGTTTAGTAACCGATCTCTATTTCTATGGAATTGCTAGAATGCACTTGTATTCACTTATAAGAAGATTTTTTGATATGGTTATAGAAATTAGAAATATGCTCAATATTTTGGAGATAATGATCTAGGAAAATGAAATTCCGAAATTAGAAATATGCTCAATATTTTCGAGATAATGATCTAGGAAAATGAAATCCCATAAAATCATACACCATAGACTTAGAAATTAGGAGATATTTCAATTCTTGTAGGTGATATTCAATGTTCCTAGGCTTGATGGTGATGGTCTATGGATGAATTTCCAATGTGAACAAAGTATACCCCGGTTTTTAGTCAAAGGAGAGAGTGTGGGATTTTTTTTAGGTTAACCCAACAATCCCAACCATAAATAAAACTAGTTTTGGGAGGAAATATGATTTGGTATTGGTAATCCATAGTTCAATCATTCACCAAAATTAACTAGTGATCCCATAGGTGGATAAGAGTGTTGTATCTTTCTATGTACAACATTCAAAAACTAGTAATTGAATTAATTCAACCAACAATCAATCTAATGAATAATATTGTTGTATGTGCTTGATGGTGATGGTCTATGGATGAATTTCCAATGTGAACAAAGTATACCCTGGTTTTTAGTCAAAGGAGAGAGTGTGGGATTTTTTTTAGGTTAACCCAACAACTTCAAATCCATAAATAAATAAAACTAGTTTTGGGAGGAAATATGATTTGGTATTGGTAATCCATAGTTCAATCATTCACCAAAATTAACTAGTGATCCCATAGGTGGATAAGAGTGTTGTATCTTTCTATGTACAACATTCAAAAACTAGTAATTGAATTAATTCAACCAACAATCAATCTAATGAATAATATTGTTGTATGTGCATTTAATTTAATGAAAACACATACATTATTCCATAACTAAAGAAAGAAACAAAAACTCATGCACACAACAATGAATTCACACCATAACATGGGGAATTTTTTTCCCTGGAAATCCAAATGGAAAAGCCAACATTTTTTGGGATTTAATTATTGCTTAGGAGATTATTACAAGGTGGATCTTTGCACTCTCAAATGAGATTCTGATGCATTATTACTCACTAGCAATCTTTTGTCAACATATTTGGCTCATGGACAATATTATACTCATGCATGGATAGGATCAATGACTTATTGTCCTATGATCTTCAAGTAGATTTCCTCTTTAATCTCTCTTCTTCTACTACATCCCTTCTTCTTCTCAAGCTTCAATTCTTCCTTCATTATGGTTCCTTCCCTTCATCAAACAAGCATTATATTTAATAAATTTTCCATGGAATGCAACCATTAATTTGATTCATTTCACCTTATTGAGGCCTTTCGACCTTTTTCCTTCAAGTTGATTTATGATTACAAACTTTGAGAAAATTTAATTACAAATTTTGGGTGAGATGTTTAATTCAAATCCATTTCAAATCAAGGCTTGAAAAAGAGTTTAATATTGTTTCATAGATTCTACATATTCTATATTTCTACTTACACTCATTCATTAATACATACAATTTCTCCTAAAATGCCCAAGTTTACTCTTCAAATCTATAAATTCACCACACAATACATTTGGAGAAAAACTCAAAAAATATCCTTGAAGACATGGCTCAAAAATGATAGTGTTTGACTCCTATATCTGACCACAAAGGTGGAATCTACTTCATAATCATAAAATTCCTCTCAATCCTTAAGATCCAATGATTTATCATGTACAATACCACCCTAAACCCAAGGGTGGGTTGTATCTTTGCTAGGAAAACTGTCTCACAAATGAAAAAGTAGATTTTGTGAAACTTACCTAGACTAGGAAAAGGGACACCAACTATTCGAGGGGTACCATCCAACTAAGTCAATAAAATGACCCCAACTTTGTAATCCCCAAAACCACAAAAAATCCAAGACAATGCACTTTCAATGTCCCTAAATTTTTCAAAAACTTACTAGCATACATCAAGACCATGTCTCCTTTGTTGAATATATTTCACTTGATGTGTATATCATGTTAGGACTTCCATCTTTTCTTTTACGCTATCTGGTGATAGGCTTCTAGAAGCCTATCTTCATTCGATACAATTAATTATGGTCTATTGTGATTCATCATCTTACATAAGTGTAACATGTCCAATGTGTAACATTAGCAGTAAGAAATCCATGGAGACCATTGCTTCACAACCATACACCAACTCAAAATGTTTCTTCTTTGTTAACCTATTCTCTATAATTCTATGGGCCCAAAGTACAATTGGTACACATTCATCCCAATGATCCCAATTTTTATTTCACACCTTCATCAAACCATGTTCCAAAATTGTAATGGATTCTTCCATTGTATCCTTTCACTTGAGAGTGATATAAGCTAGTATTATGATTTTGGATCATGAACACTTGTGTCATCACCACAATTGTCTCATTAATAAAGTTCCTCCCCTTATCACTTGTTGAACTCCATGGGAAATCAAACATTCTGATAGTGTTTTTGAAGATGAATTTCACTATTGTGTAAGATGTGTTAGATTACAAGGATTATTAGATGTAATAAAGTGATGGTAAGTAATAATTAGTTAATAAATTAGTTAAGTTGTAATGGTAGAAAAACTATCGCATCAATGATATAAAATGTTATCAACCCCATTTTGTCAATTGACTTCATGATAATAACATATGATGAGTCTCTTGAGTCCATTTCTAATCATGTTTGCAATATTTCTTGTTTATTTATAAAATTAACATGGAAAATTCTAAATTTATTCAAAAATGAAATATGAAGTGATTGAGGTTTTGAGCATGACTTAGTAGTTTAAGTAGAGAGAAACTATACAACTTCCTAATTAAACAAGTATCACTACAGTGGCAATGTCCCCGCCGAAAGTTTTTTGGTGCGTAGATTTGAATTCATGCATAAGTTTGAATTACAATATTGCATGCCGACATTTTGAAGATGCTTATACCAATACCAAAATTGTATTAGCTTATGTTCCTAAAACGCGTGTCGTAGGTGAAGTGGTGGGGCATTACTTATAAAATTTACTTAAAATATATTCATAATAGAAATAAAATTTATATTAACACCAACAAATAATGACAACCTCTTGTTATGATAGAAGTAAACAAAATTATCTGAAACAAATACTCAACCAATTATTATTTATTTTATAAAATAATCATCAATAAAATTAAAAGGATATGTGTTAAATAAAAAATATGTAGGTTTGAGATCAACATTAAATTTTGAAATTAGAATGTTGTATGTTAAATTATTTATGAAAATTATAATAATTGTGTAAAATAAAGATCAAATTAATCAATTTTAGGTGCCAACAACTAAAAAATTCATGAGCATGCATGTTTTTCTTATGCCACCGAAACTAAGATCATAACACATAATTAATAATGTTAATAGTTAAAAAGGTTAACATATTACTATACAACTCAAGTAATCATTCACATATCAGTTTGTTATTAATTTTTTAGTTCACTTTGACACAATTGGATAACAACACAATAAATTTGATAATTTAACTTTATTCATAACCATATGAATAACGACCATACACTTATTTACTCCTATTCTAAAAGATAGGATGATATCTGACTCTAGTGCCATTATTTTCATTTTATACAATATTCATTTAACTTTAGCTATATTCTACATTATTAATATTCATAGTGACTTAGTGTATTTTGTGTAGATTTTGTAATTATTAATATTTTTCTACTTTGTATGAATTTTGTAATTGTTATTTTCTTCATATTGTGTATGGATTGTGTGTGTGTGTGTCATTTATGTCTCTATTTGTCATATAATCATTGATTTCAAACTGAAGTTATGGACATTTACTATATATTTTCTAAAATCAATTTTGATGAACTGACATATATGGAAGGAAAAGGGAAAACTATCAATTATTGGAATCACTAATAAACAAAAAAATTAATAATGAAGAAAGAGATCAATGATTGGTCCATGATAAATTTTCAGATGATGATAACCATAATGATAATTGAATTTACAAACAAATGGGACCCAAAATTTAATGTATATTGTTTTTTTTGACGAAAACAATTATGTTGCATTAATCGTCGTTCTGGCCAGCCAGAATCAGAAAGTTACAAATCTGAAGAAGGTTGGTGACCTCTAACAGTGCTGCCAACCTTCTTATGAATGCCTTGGGAGACCAATCCCCTCTGCTCCTTGAGCTAATTCGAGTATATGACAAAGAATGTATACATGAGTAAATTCTCACAAACTGTGAGCATAGCAAAAGACAGAAGCATAGCATTATACCAAGGGGGCTGAAATTTTCCCCTTAATGTAGGGGTCCAGCTTTTTCCGAGAACCTAAAGAAATGTTGGAGGCCGCCTCCTTTTCTCTGTGCGCTTTGTTGGTCTTTCGCCCTCGGGTAAGGGGTGGAGACGGGACTGAATTGTCTTCAGGTTCAGAAGTTCCCCCAGAGCTGCTAGAGGGGACTGTAACAACCAGACCTGCCTGGGCAGAAGGTTCCGGATCTGAAGCCCGAATTTCTCTCGCTGCTGCTGAATTTGGGGGGGTGGATTCCGGAAGGCTTTCGTCTGCTGGAGGATCTTCCTTGACTGCTGTTGCTTCTGGGTCTAGGGCCTCATCTTCCTTTAGCGCATCAAAGCTGTTTTTATTTTCTAGGGTTGCGTCTGCTGAATGAGTTGCCTTCGGGGCCTGGGCTAGTGGATCCTTTCGCCTTGACTGCCTTCGTCGATTAGATATTGGCTGAAAATCATCTTCTTTGACTGGTCCCGGCTCCTCAGAGGCTTTGGGGCAGCTTCTTGCGAAGTGACCGTAAGCATGGCACCAGAGGCACTTAAAAGGAATCTTCTCGTAGTCCAGCTCTTGGATATGGCTCCATTCCCCCAGGGAGAGATGAATGGCTTCCGGAAGACCTTTCTCGAGGTTAACCTCAACACAAATGCGAGCGCAGGTAAACTGGTCTCCTTTCGGCTCCGCACTGTCCAGGAAATACCCAAGCTTATTTTCGATGTCCTCCAGAGATCCTGGTCCCCAGAGATGCAAGGGAAGGTGAGGAAGCCTAACCCAAACATGGGCTGCGGTGATCTCGGTTTCGGGATTGAAGTCAAGAGTCTAGGGGGCTAAGAACATTCTTCTCGACCCCATGAAATAGGGTCCAGATCTGAAAACTAGATCACGGTCCTCTTTGCTCGAGAAGATGAAGATGAAAAAACCCCTGCCTACTGCGAACAGAGAAACTTTTCCCTGTATCAGTGACTTCCAACGATCATCCATCCATGCCTCCACCGTTTTGGGGCTAGGCCATAACCCTGTAAACTTTCCGATGAGGGTCGTTTCTGCTAGAAGGAGGGCAAGCTTGCAAGGCTCCTCTATAGATAGCTCCAGAGAAGGGATCTCCTCCATCTTCTTAACAAACTTAGATGAAAGGGAAGGCTTGGATTTGGGTCCTATCGAGCGGACTAACGCTTTGAATGCTTCCAACCGGTCATTTCCTCTCTCGGCAATCGGATCTGGGGCCATCATAGTAGGCCGTCGTCCTCCAGCAAACAAGAAGACAAGTCTCAGCGGCGAGCCAAGACCACTGCACCAGTACGCATGCAAAATCGCAGGTGAACTCAGGCCACACGGGAACTCTCTGAAGATGTCGATTCGCGCCTCTGTATGCGGGGAACCCTGATCTGCTGCAACCGCCGAAGATCCTCGCCCCTGCAAACGAAAACCAGAGGGGGGCGGCTAGGGTTTAGGCCCTAACCGCGTTGAGTTCCATCTCGCCTCGTATCGACATTCCTCGACGAATGAGTTGAGTTTAAAACATGACATAATACATGATCACCGTAGAGCAATAAATTTAATGTATATTGTTACCATGTCCAAGAGTTTGTAATAAAAACATATAATTACCATGACCATGAATTAAAAAGGGCCAAAACTCTGCTC
>SNQJ01S0013224.1:207922-223741 GCA_010110895.2 Picea sitchensis | reverse complement strand
TCATTTCAGATCTGCATATGTGTATATGGCTGTTATAATTCCTCTTCTTTCCTCATTCTTTCACTAAGTTTCTCAAATGGTTAATTAACGCATGCAAAATTAAAACTCAACCATAGTCATTTAAAAGATCCTACAGATCAGTTCATGAGATCCATATCGATAAACTCCATCGATCCATCAATTCAGGATCTAATATCGACCATCCAATCTCTAGAGTTGAGTAATTTTGAAAGTGGTGTATGAAGCTACGGTAGCCATCAAATCCTCTCACAGAGATTCTCAGTTGTATATAGCATGTTAAGAGAAGGGGTTCATAACCCTATGGTAAACTTAATTAGCAATCCCGCAATCAGGATATTATCTTAGCTAATATTATCGTAATCCCCAAGACCGGAGTCTTGAGGTTCATACTGCACATTAAAAGACCTGATATCTGATGTCTGGTGGTGATGTGGCATGTGGCAATTGGTCCACATGTCACGATGAAGGAAGGAAACATGTCATCCTAAGGAGGTGCCACCTGCCATGCAGATTTGGCAATATCGGACTAAGATCCGCAGGAAAATGAGTGCCATGTGTCAAGTGTTACACATGCCACATGTCACACTATGTGTAATGCCACATGTCAACTGAGGATTCATTGATGAATCAGATGTGGGCCTAGTGGAGGGATATTATTCTTTGGGTAATTTTGTCAGACCCTAGCCATCGAATCTAAAGGTGGATGGATCTCCACCATTGATTCGAGGTCAAAGGAAGTCAATCAGACCCCAGACTGTGAGAGAGTTTTGATGTTAGAAGAAGCTAGAGGGTCTTGTATTAGGTTCCCAATGACTACATGTCATGATTCCAGTGAATTATGAATGGTGGTGTGCGATAGGTCCATGGGTGTAGGGTGCAATCTCATACCATATCGATCATTGAGGAATTAGGTTAAATCGGCCCTCCACGTGGGTCGATGGTTTGGTGAACCACCATTATGTTGAATGGTTTAAATTAACCAATGCACGATGGACAAGTGGCACCATATGATGGGGTTTTTTACCTTAGGCACAAACTCACTTCGAACTAGACCTTTTGAGGGTTATGTAATATGAGAAGGGTCGCAATTTCAGGACCTGATAACTCGAGGGTTGGGTGGATGAGGTGGCAAGTGCCACGACAAAGCCCATATTAGTTGCCATGTCCCCACAGGGATGACATGTCATCACATGGAAGTGCCATGTCATATGGATATGGGTGACATGGAGCCATGTGGGTGTCATGTGGCATTATAACGGAGAAAGACCTAAAACTTTAAAAAGCCATAAATTTCGATCTAGAGCTCAAATTTGGACAAAATTATAGTCATTGGAAATCTCTCGACGTGAAGAAGATGATGGCACACTTTAGAAGGGATTTTTAGGTAGTTTAAGGAAAGTTTAAAAATTGACACCCCATCCCTTAGAAGGTACTTAAGGGGTTAGGTATGGTACACCAATAACTTGTATAGAGTTCCATTCCAAACTCCCCTTATCAACACCATTGATCCTTGAACCATTTTGCAGGTTTCATTTTCAAATAAAGTATGTATACCTACATCACTCATATTACTTATGGATATTAAGTTTCTAGCAAGATCTGGAATGAGAAAAACCCCATTGAGTGTTCTAATACTTCCATACTTTAGTAGCACATTAACTCTTCCACATCATGTGATTCTAGCTATTGAGTCATTTCCTAAGAAAACGTCACCTCCATTGTACTTTTATATTCACAAAACCACTCCCTATGAGGAGTGATATGAAGATAATCACTTGAGTGTATCAATCATCCATCATGATCTAAATGTTTACTTGTAGAATCCAAGGACACATCCCTCCTTCCTATGAGGAGGTATTCTCTTATATGGAAGGAACATCATCATATCCCTTTCCTTTATTATAATTTTTAGCTACAATCCTTATTATAATGCCCATGTTTACAATATTTCCAGCATTTCCTTTAAGATTTTCCTAGAGATTTAGTTCAACCACTAGATTTATATCTCCCTTGCAAAGACTTACTTTTATTTTTATCTTGAGGATGACCTCTTACAAATCAGGAATCCATGCTCTAACTATCCATGTTTTTCCACCTCATTTCTTCTGATACAAAGGATTCAACCACATCATCAAGCTTTAATGCAGTTGCATTACTCCCAATATCTATAACCAAACTATCACATGAATATGGAAAGTAACACATTAAACTAATGCACTTATCTACATCATAAATTTTAATGTTGACAGAAAATAGTTAACTTACCACATTGTTAAAGGAGTTTATATTCTCTATCACAAAGTCTCCATCATTCAACCCTTATGAGGTACAACTTCTTTCAAAGGAAAAGTTTTTTTACCAGGGAGTTAAAATGATACAAAGTCCCTAACTTATCCCATAAATCCTTGGTTGTATATTCTCCTGGAATATTCAGTAGCATTGGCTCTAAAATACACAACTAGATTTTACTCTATTCCTTCCTATTTAACTTCATCTAATCTTCCATCGCCATACTCATAGGTGTGGAACCAATATCTACATTGATCCACTATTGTTTGTTTACAAGAATTTCCTCCATCTTGAGTTTCCATAGATCAAATATTCAACCATTAAATTTATTAATCTCATTTCTAGAATTGCTTGCCATTATCTTTCAACACAGGAATCACCACCATAGAACTCCCATTGAAACCAATTTATCACAAACCCAAGATAAAGTCGCTATATCAAAAACAAGTCAACCCCTTAACAATAAATAGATCCCCTTGAATCCAATATTCTTTCTCTGATTTGTAATGTTAGTTTTAAACCTTTGAAATGAAACAATGCATACATATTCTTAAGAAAAACGGAAAGAACAACAATGTCACACACATGATACATGGAGATTTACCTTGGAAACCCTTAAATTTGAAAACTAGCAAACCTTAGATCCACACCTCTATATTCTTCATTATATTCATTTCACCATTCTTAATACAATATATAGGTATTATGAAACATCAAAACTCTAATATTTTAACTCAAATTAGATTACAACCCTAATCCATTAACTAGTATTAGATTATAATGGGCCCAAAAACCATTGGTAAAAAACAACAAAACAATCCCCCCCTGTGACCCCCCTAGTGCACCCAATGCATACAAACAACATGTGGGGATAACCATGCAAAGAATATAACACATTCCCAACAATTTACACAGGCCACGTTCATTTACAAAAGTCAGCACAAATCCTAATCTCCCTTGGACAATTTTCTTTTTTTGTATCACAATAAGGTTTATCTAGTCAAACTCATCAACTAGGAAGATGAGTCCTACATCCAACATTTTTTCAATTTCTTCCTCAATATTTTTATTTATTTGTGATTTCAGATAGTACAATCGATGTTTCATAGCTTTTGCATTTATCTTTAGCTTTGCATTTCATTTCCCTAATCTCCCCTAATATCTCCTTCATTTCTTTAAAAGTTGTTGGGAATAAATATGCATACTCATGCAATAGGGATGCAACCTCTATAATGGTTTGATCATTCAATTAATCCCAGACTAAGTTGATTTGAGGCTGTACTTATGTTCTTATATTTACATTATATATTTCCAATGTCTCCTTATAGACTTGTCCAAATGTTGCATATGAAATCTCTTTCAAAAACCCATCTCCTTCATATTCTTAGAACACTAGATGGTGCAACCCATTCAAAGGTTCATCTTCCTCTAGGTCATATTTCAAAACCTTATTACAACATGGAAATAGATAAAGGGCCAGATCCCTCACCTCTGATAAAATTGAACATATGCGCTTTTGGCAGAAAGTGGTTTCTATATATTTTTCTTAGATGTCGAAAGATTTTTTTTTAATTCATGTGCAAAAATAGTTACACCTAGATGCTTTCATGTGTAAGAGAATGCTGCACAAAACAGTTAATGTACACAATCTCAGTCATGTGTTTAACATCAACATTTTTCATGGATGTACTAGATGTGGGTGATCGATCTCAGGGTATGGGAGAATTGATGAATGCATAATTCCTCAACATACCAACCCACCATCCATATCTTTGTGAATTTATCTATGTGTCATTCTAGCTTCAATTTTCCATCAAATAATGAAATAGTGCCATAGGTGTGTTGTCGTGCCCATTCTTCCAACTCTTGATATAGGTAAAAATGAGGGAACAATGCAAGTTTAACTTCTTTCTAGGTCTTAAAAGACCCTTTACACATATCCCACCATATCATCATGGTTTCCCTCATTGCAACATCCATGTCCAACAGTCACAATTTAAGGAGTACATTATCCTCCATATAATCTAGGAAATCCTCAAGATGGGTAGTCCCATCAAAGATGGGTGGGTTCTACACTTTAGTGGAGAGTTTGATAAAACCTTTGCAAGAAAATCAATACTAATAAAATATAAAAAAATAGAATAATAATGGAACGCACACATGCACACAATACACAAAGATTTACCCTATAAACCCTTCATTGAGAAAACCAACCAACTTAAGAGATACACCTCTATTTTATCATTGTATTAAATTAATCGTTCACAATACAATCTTTAGGTATTCCATGACATTCAAAACCATAATCTATTAACATGGATTATTCCTTAACCATAATTTGTTAACAATGGGATAAAAAACCATTGGATGAAAAATGCAAGAATGGACAAAAAATGGATCCAAAAAAATTATTTTTAGGAGTGATTCCCCCCTGCACCCCCCAATCAAGGGGGCTCATATCCCCCCAAAACTCCTTTGCTATGGAAACATACAAAGAATACAAAACATGTCCAACATTTAGTACCAATCTATTGAACATCCTTAACTATATTACACAACATCAAGTACACAACTCATGATTCATTTATTTCCAATACCAACATGCAACTTTAGAATTGAAGTTGAATTAACATTCAATGTGGTAACCCGTAGCACTATATGTTGTGAAATTCACATAGCCATTGTGTGTTCTATATTTCTTGTCATAAATCTCCTAAATTTTTGGATTGTTAAGATATTCTCATGTAACCAAAAATATGTATTCATCCATTACTCCCTCCATATTGTTTATTGGATCTATGCACCAAAATCCCTAGTATGGATCGACAAGTTGCACAATCCATAGACCATTATTTTCAAATGACATCATGTTGTGTTTCAAGTTGAGATCTCATCATTTTCATATGCTCATTCAATCCCTAGGAGAGTAGAGTATGGGTCATTCGCATTCAAGATTCAAATCACTTCAAAAATTACCATAATCTTCACACCTAAAATTTCTACCTCCATATTCTTCATCCATCCCAATGGGAAGACACAGTATTGTTTTTCCATACATAACTGAATCAATTAAAATACCAACCATTGGTTTCTCATCAATTTCCATGATCACTCGGGAAAAAATGTTTACATCTAATCCACATAGAGCATAATGTGATGCAGAGAGGACAATATCTCTATGCAAATCATAGTTTACACAATGGATCTTCTAAATCTTCACTATAGAAAATGCATTCAAATGATCTAATACCAAATGTTGCAGAAAAAATAAAAATCTATATATATAATCCATGACATGCACATATGGATTATTCAACACCTACCATAGTGCAAATTGGTAAGTGTTTCTACTTCAAGGCATCAAACCCTGGTTTCTTCTATACAACCTTCATAATATACTACAACTCCCTATTCTATTTGTCACCATATTCCTTTGTTCCTCTATGAGTGACTGTATATCTTCAATGGTTATAGGGTATCACCTAGTAAAGTTTTAGTGCTAATAAGGTTATCATTTCTCCTATTCCAAGCCTCAAACTTTGCAATCAGATATAGATATTCTCCAATATTAGGACCCACAACGTCACAGTTACTACACCATGGTTGTAAATGGTTAGGACAAGTTCTTGAGATGTGATTGACTTCATCATAGTTGTAACATTTAATCGAACCATTCCTTCCACCACCACAACCACATATGAGCCCTCCACCATTGCCACAATCTCATCCACATCATTCATATTCCACCTAAAATGATTCCCATCAAACCTATCCAACAACACATATAGAGCCAACAATTATCTCTATGTGTTGGTTTCCTACAAAAATCAGAATTTAATTTCATTAGGGTGGAAATATACTTCTACAAAAGTGGGCACCATTTCATGGTGTAGTTACCATATGCATGACATATCTCACACCATTGTTCAATCAATTTGCACAAAGAATCCTTCTACCCATTTTCCACATGAAAAAATTCATTATGCAACATAGAATAGTCTATTATTATATGATCATGGATTTGTCACCCATTACACCATACTTATTCTAAAGCTACTTTAGCAGAAATAAACTCCTCAATTTTTTTTATCAAGACAAAGAATTGGTTTTATACTTGTTGTTGATTAAGGTTGGTTGTCATTCATGTCAACCCTTGAAGAAAGTCCGGCAACACAAAGGTTTGGGTAATGGACCCAAGTTTGTTTGATGTAAATATGACTCATTATTGTCTTGTCATAGTTGATAATAAGTAAAAATGGATGAAATCCAAAGTGGTCCCCTTATGGTGAATTCCCTCATAGGAAGACGCTTTATGGATTGAGTTATCCTAGAAATATGGTTAGAGAACCCATGATTAATTATGGAATAATGAGATGAAGGTCAGTGAATTTGTCATTGAAACTATCCTAGATGGATAGTGCTTGTCATGCCATTTATTGTGGTATGTGTAACATCACATAACTCCTTACGGTTAGAGATTTATGGCCATGTGAAGTTGGAGGACCCTCACGAGTCATCAGAAAGCCCCAAAAATTCAAATTGTTTGCAAAATAAATTATTTAAATAATTAATTTAATGGAGAACTCCCTAAAATAAGGAAAGTGGGATGCTACATGAAACTATAAATAAGAGGCAAGGCTCTCTCATTTAATCACACTTGAACACATTGAATATATTTTGTTGTGTAAGGCTTATTTCAAGTACTCATTGATAAATCTAAAGTTGTGAAAGTCTGAGGTAGTACGAAGGGTTGACGGTGAAAGTTTAGGAATTACAGAAAATACTAAAAAATCCTATCTTCTGAGGCGTGCACGAGCTAACAGTGTATTAGGGTGCATACATTACATGGGCTGACAATGTATTAGGTTTCATATGTACGCGGGCTGGCAATATATTAGGGTGCGTACATGTTGGTAAATCCATGAAAACTTGAAGAGATGAAGATGCAGAGGTTCTTGATTTGAGATCAAGCTCCCACGAAGGTCTATAGTCCTCAAATACATCAAATCTATCCATTGGTTCAAAAGGTATGTCTTATTTCTATGAATAGTTAGATTTTGATGTATGCATGAGAAATGGTTATGGAGATTTGAGAATTATACCTAGAGATACTAGTGGGTGAATGGGATCTTATGCATAAGTCAAATCTACATAAATACAATGTCGGTATATTTATCATTGATACTTCTTGTTGAGGCAAATCTTGTATTTCTTGGCATATGGCTAAGGGTTTTTGTGGTACATGGTTGAGATCTTGTAATTGTGAAGTGGTTGATGTATTGAGAGGTTGAATATCAAAAAGGGATTGATGACTAGATCATGTGAGGGTTATTATACTTGTTCATGATTACACACACCTATATGGCACATGACTATAGAGAGATATATATACTTTGGGTAAAGGTTATGTATGAGGATGCATGCAAAGGGTACAATTACAGTATGGATACAGTGTCTGGTTACAGATCTGTGTGAAAGAAGTTACAGAGGGTAAGAAGTTTTCAAGAAAAAGGAAAAACCTAGTTTTCATAAGGCATATGCAGGCTGCATAACAGTTTGGTCGTGTACATACGTGAGCTACATAACAGATAGGGTGCGTACATATGCGTGTTGCATCACTACAGGTCACGTACCTGTTGTATTTTATTGATACATGTTCAGTTCAAGTACATATTTATTACATGGAAACTGTATAGGTTGGATGCAGGTCATTGGTATAGATTGATATAGTTTTACAGTGGTATATCTCACAATGATAGTGTGACAATGGTTCCATCATTCTACTTCTACTCCAGGGCGGTTGGACGGGGCAAGGGCAGGTGGTTGTAGCCACCTTCTGGTTGTAGCCAGAGAACATAGGGGGTTGTAGCCTCCTTCTGATTGTAGCCAGAGAATTGGGGAGTTGGAGCTTCCATCAAGTTGTAGCCTGAGAACTAGGGGGTCGGAGCCTCCTTCTAGATGCAGCTGGAAAACAAAGGAAGTTGGTGCTTCCAATGAATGTAATTCTTCAAGACATATAAGAAAAAACATTCCATGGTTTTCTCCCATTTTGGGTTTCCACATAAAGACACTGGTGTACTATGTATGTGTATGATTGTTCATTTGTTCATTGTTTATTTACATTGCAAATATTGGATGATAATGCTTCATTGATTAAAATGTATTTTATTTCTCTATTATTGATTCATCCCCCCTCTCAGTAATCCAACAATTGGTATCAGAGCGGGTTCCTTCAGAAATCAGTTTAACCACTAAAAGGTAGATCATGGAGAGAAACAACATGTATAAAAATGGAATACCACAGTTTGATGGACAAAAGTATGCATTTTGGAGCATAAGGATGAAGACATATATACAAGCATGGGGATTTGAAATTTGGCAATCAATTGTAGATGGATACACAGAACCAGTAGTTTCGCTGACAAATGAAAAAGAAATAAAACTCAGTCAGAATAATTCCAAAGCCACAAATACACTTCTGAATGGTATCGGGCAATCTATATTCACCAAAGTTGCACATTGTAAATCCACCAAATATATTTGGGACAAACTTCAAAATATTTATGAAGGAGATTCAAAAGTCAAAAGTCAAATATGGATACACAGAATCAGTAGTTTCGCTAACAAATGAAAAAGAAATAAAACTCGGTCAGAATAATTCCAAAGCCACAAATACACTTATGAATGGTATTGGGGAATCAATATTCACCAAAGTTGCACATTGTAAATCTGCCAAATATATTTGGGACAAACTTCAAAATATTTATGAAGGAGATTCAAAAGTCAAAGCAGCCAAACTTCAAACTTACAGAGGTAAGTTCGAACAATTAAAGATGAAGAGAGATGATAATATTGCATCTTACTTCTTACGAGTCGATGAAACAGTAAATGAAATCATGGGATTGGGAGAAGAAACAAAAGAATCAATAATTGTTCAAAAGTTACTAAGATCTCTTCCTATGAGATTTGACCCTAAGATATCAACACTAGAAGAAAGAGCATATATAAACTCAATAGCATGGATGAACTACATGGAATCTTCATAGCATATGAAATGAGAACTGAACATCAAAATCCATATGTAAAATAAGCAGCCTTCAAAGAATCCAAAAGATCAAAGAAAAAGGGAAAGCAACAAGAAAAAGAACATAACAACAATAGTGACATCTCGGAAGATGATGAAGAGGTGGCCAACTTTGTCAGAAGACTAAACAAGGGAACCGATGGTAAGTATAGAGGTAATATTCCTTTAATTTGTTTTAATTGTGATGGTATTGTTCATTTTGCTAACAAATGTCCTCATAAGAAAAAGAGAAATGATGAAGGTGACTAAAAAAGAAAACAAACATATTAAGGCAAAAGAACCACAAAGAAAGTTTTCAAGAAAAGCTTATGCACCAAAGAAGACATCTCATCATCAGATGAAGATGAAGTCAGTGACAGTGAGACAGAAAGAGTTATATTCATGGTAGTAGAAAAATCTGATAAAGAAGACTCCGAAGTAGAATATGAAGAAGCTGAAGAAGAGATTGAAGAGGCAGAAGTCGACTACCGAGAGGAATTGTTGAGTGTCATAGAAGTTATCAGAAGAGAAAAGAGGAAAAACAAGAAGCTACAAGTGGAACTAGACAAGAAAGAAGACACTCAGGAATTAGAACAAATGATCACAAATTTGAAGGTTCAAATTTAAGAAGATAAGAGAATTGAAGAAGCACTCAAAGAACAACTAGAAGGAAGAGAGAGGATCGTTGAAAATTTGGAAGCAAAAATTGTCACATTAAGAAAGGATCTTCAAAAGAAAAATATGTGGAACAACTCAAAAGTTTTGAATGACATTATCAGCAGTCAAAGGCCTAATCATGACAAGTCCGGACCTAGATACAATTAGACAGAAAAGGGATCAAGATCCAAAACAACAGAACAAGAAACAAATCCAAAAATCTATGCAGAAGTAATCAAATGGGATAGGAAGGTCTACAGAGAAAATTACAAGGGAACTTCTCCACCGAGAAGATTCAGATTTCATAATCAACGACCGACAGAAACAAATAGTCCTTAAGAAGAAGAAGAATTCATAAGAGTACCTCCTTTCAGAAAATATTCAACTCCCATATATCAAACTATATTTTTTGGTTTATTTTATGCATGTAATAATTTTGGACATAAAACCATGAATTGCAGAGCTAACAAAAAGAACATAAACAACTTTGAAATTCATACACAAAAGGGTTATCCAAGAAGGCCTAGTAAAACAAAGAGAAGAAGTTACAACATGTTTGAATCTTTGAGCACTGAAGAAGAATGCTACAAGTGTAACAATTTTGGACACATGGCCAAAGATTACAGAATGACAATCCCTCTTAGAGAACCACAACAGAACAATAACAATCATAGACAGGAACCTCAGAAAAGGACATGGATAAGAAAGCAGAATCAATACAACAATGAATAATGCACACTTGCTCTACAAGATAAGCAGAAGAAACGTGGTTGGTATGTTGACAATGGTTGCTCAAAACACATGACAGGTGATAGAGATAGGTTTCTTACATTAAGAAAGGAAAGAGATGGATCAGTCTCCTTCGGAAATGATGATTAAACTAAAATCATTGGAAAAGGCACAATCAGAATTGGGAACAAGAATACAAAGGCAAAAAATGTTCTACTAGTAAAAGATATGAAACATAATCTTCTAAGTGTGAGTCAAATGTGTGACCAAGGTCATAAAGTTATTTTTGATTCACAAAAGTGCAATATAAGAAAAGAAGGTTAGAGAAAATTGATTTCTACAGCTGCAAGAACTTCAAGAAACATATATGTGTTAAGTGAAATTGGAAATGAAAAGTGTTTTCTAGGAAAGGAAGATGAAAGTTGGCTATGGCACGAAAGAATGGGTTACATACATTTTGATAACCTTGTCAAATTTGGAAAAAGAGAAGTGTTGGATTACTGAGAGGGGGGGTGAATCAGTAATAGTGTAATTATAATCATTTTTCTTCAAATGCTATATCAATGTAGAATTATTATCCAATAATGAGAAGTAAGAAATAACAATCACACACATACACAGTACACCAGTGTTTTACGTGGAAACCCAAATCGGGAGAAAACCACATAATGTTTTTTCTTATATGTATTGAAGAATTACATTCATTGGAAGCACCAACTTCCTTTTTTTCCAGCTGCAACTGGAAGGAGGCTCCAACCCCCCAATTCTCTGGCTACAACCAAAAGGAGGCTACAACCCCCTATGTTCTCCGTCTACAACTGGAAGGTGGCTACAACCGCCTGTCCTTGCCCCATCCTACCACCCTGAAGTAGAATTAGAATGATGGAACCACTATCACACTATCACTGTGATATATACCGCTGTAAACCTGTACCAATAAATCTAAACCATGCATCAACCTGTAATCAACCTGTACCATAAACAAGTGCATCAACCATGCACCAACCTCAACCAAAATCCTTCATCAATTTAGTCATCCAATTTGATTTGTAGCTTTGTGATAAACCTAGTGTATATTATCACATTCCTGCAAACCTTCCTTAACTTTAACAACAAGAGACTAGCATTTTCTTTAGTCTCACATGCCTAGTTTTAGATTAGTCAACAACCCTAACTTGAAGTAGTCATAACTTTGTACCTATAGTGAATAAAGATCTGAAACTGATACACAATGTTGGTCAGTGTGTTTTATGCAATTCCTCCAAGCGTAACTACTTGGAACCTCTCAGAAAAGAAGTTATAGCAAAAATGGCATACCTTGCTGAATTCTGGCTTATTCTAGAGAGCGACCTTATAGAACGTTCCCTGCACGTAATATTTGTTGAATTGATCTTAAACTATTAAAAAACATACTACATACTGTACCCTAACCAACACATTTGGTCTCACGGAATTGGGATCTGTTATGAATAATTTATGACATTTTTACCCGAAACACCTGTTTTTGACTAGTTTTAGGACTAGCCACAAACCCTATTTTCCACGGAGTGTAACTCCCAAAATACAACAACCCACAAGATGATCTTTTTTACCATAGATACTTGGATATGTTTTCTCAATGGAATAGAAATTTCACCTGGTGAGATGACTTGGTAAATAACATACCTTAGAAAGCACCAACAAAAGAATTTATCCTTCCTTGCATTTCGCCCTTATTTTCTTCACCTTCCCTCATAATTTCGGCTTAGATATCCTTGGTTACCTCAGACACCTATAGATATTAAATATGCTCAAGTGTGATTAAAATGAGAGAGCCTAGCCTCTTATTTATACTCTCCAAGTAGCTTCCTTAAAAACATCTTCTAGGTCACTTTGCCCACTTTCCTTATTTTAGGGTTAACCCACTTCTAATTTCTCCATTAAATTTATTATTTAAATAATTTATTTTGTATTCAATTTGAATTATAGTACACTCATCACTTCACTTTATTATTTACCTTCTAAAATCCCTTAAACCACTTTGACTACTTTGACCTTTTGGGGCTTCTAGATGACATGTGAGGGTCCTCCAACTTCGTAAGGCAATAAATCTCAAACCATGAGGAGTTATGTGACGTTCCACATACCACCATAAATGGAATGACATGTAATATCCATCTAGAATAGTATTACCTTCAAATATAGAAAAAATCATACTGTTATCCATAAAACAAACTTGTGTCCATTACCCAAACCTGGGTTCTCCAACTTCACATGGTCATAACTCTCTAACCGTGAGGAGTTATGTGACATTCTACATACCACCGGAAATGGAATGAAAAGAACTATCCATCTAGGATATTTTCCCTGAAAAATTCACCGTCCTTCATCTCATTGTTCCACAATTAAACATGGTTTATCTTACTACGCAAAGCATCTTCCCGTGAGGGCATTCACCATAAGGGGACCACTTTGGAGTTCATACATATTTACTTCTTATCAACCATGAAAAAACAATAATGAGTCATATTTACATCAAACAATCTTTGGTACATTACCCAAACCTTTGTGCTACGGGGCTTTCTTCAAGGGTTGACATCAATGACAACCAACCTTAATCAATAAGAAGCAGTCAGAGAAATGCCCCAAATCATGAAACCAACCAACACTTTATGCAAGCATTGTCAACAAGGAAAGAAAACAAAGACTAGGTTCAAATCAAAGGAATATTCAATGACAATAGCACTGGCAATTGTGCATACTGATCTAGTTGGACCAACTACAAAAAAGGGTTTAAAAGGTGGGAAATACTTTATTTTATTAGTTGATGATCATAAAAGAATGACTGTAGTTTTCTTTCTCAAGAATAAGTTAGAAGCTTTTGAAAACTTCAAGATCTACAAGGAAATGGTTGAAAATGAAATGGATTCAAAAATCAAATGCTTGAGATCTGATAATGGAGGAGAGTTCACTTCAAAGGAATTTATGGACTACTGAAGCAGTCATGGAGTAAAAAGGAAATTCTTCGTTGTCAGGACACCACAACAGAATGGAGTTGTTGAAAGAAAGAACATGACAGTACAGGAAATGGCTCGAACAATGCTAATGGATTCCAAATTGACAGATATTTTTTGGACACAGGAAGTGAATACATCAATTCACATTCAAAACAGAGTAATTCTCCGAAACAACACTGACAAAACTCCCTACAAGATATGGAAAGGAAGACCAGCAAATGTGAAGCACTTCAGACTTTTTGGAAGCAAATGCTACATCAAAAGAGAAGATGGCATAATAGGAAAGTTTGACTCTCGTGTGGACAAAGGAGTTCTTGTTGGTTACTCAAGCATACAAGTGTTACAACCTGATATTGAACAAAGTGGTTCAAAGTATCAATGTAGCAATTGATGAAACATGTAGACAAGAATTAAAGGAAGAAGAAAATGAATCAATGGAACAACTTTATGAAGAAGAAACAAAAGATGAAAAAGAAGGGGAAGATGAAGAGGATCCGATAGAAGAAGAAGAGAAAGTTCAGAAAGTGACTCCAAAGACACCTAGCAGACGAGTACAGAATAATCATCCTTCATATCAGATTATCAGAAACAAAGACGCAGGAGTTGAGACAAGAATAAGAATCTGTTCACCAGAACAAACACACCTAACACTCACATCTACGATTGAACCAACCTGTTTTGAAGAGGCCATCAAGGATGAATTTTTGAATAAGGACATGGATGAAGAATTGGATCAAATAGAGAAAAATGACACTTGGGAATTGGTTCCAAGACCAAAGGATAAGAATGTGATCGACACAAAGTGGGTATACATGAATAAATTGAATGAATATGGACATATTACAAGGAACAAAGCTAGATTGGTATGTAAAGGATATGCATGGGTTGAAGGAATCGACTTTGAAGAGACATTTTCCCCACTTGCCAGAATGGAAGCAATCTTATTGCTTTTAGATTATGCATGCTCCAAAAATATTAAAGTGTATCAAATGGACATAACATCAACCTTTCTAAATGGGGAAATTGAAGAAGAAGTCTACATTAAACAACTAGAAGGATTCCATTTGTCAGAGAACATAGATTATGTGTGTAAATTAAAGAAGGCCGTGTATGGTCTAAAACATGCTCCTATATAATGGTACTCTAGACTAGATAAATATCTACAACAGACAAGGTTCAGAAAAGGAAGTGCAGACAACAACCTCTACATCAAGGTAAGTCAAGGTAATATTTTATTAATTGAAGTTTATGTTGATGATATTATTTTTTGGTAGTGATGATGACAGGTTAAGCCAGAAATTGGTAAAGGATATGAAGAATGAATTTGAAATGTCACTACTTGAAGAACTATTCTTCTTTTTGGGACTTCAGATGTGTCAAAGAAACCAAGGAATTTTTATTTCTCAAACCAAATATATCAGGGAAATGATAAAGAGGTTCGGAATGGAAGATTGCAAACCAGTTGCAATTTAAGAAAAGATGATGATTCAAATTATACAGATCAGAGGCAATACAGGTTAATGATTGGTAGCCTACTATATGTGACAACATCCAGACCATATGTAATGCAGGAAGTTGAACAGGTGGCAAGATTTCAAGTAGCACCAAAGGAATCACATGTATTAGCAATGAAGAGGATTTTTTAGATATCTCAAATGAACATAAGAGTTTGGATTATGGTATCGAAAAGGAAAGGATCTATCACTTATGTTAAGAACCAAATATCAATATAGCATAGAAAATCCTCAGAAAAAGTACTCAACGCCTTGAAAAAGAGATAATTTCAGATAATAAGCCTCTTTGAGGGGTCAACCTCCTTTTACCCCACTTAAATGTTCAAGTACAAGATGATTCAAAATGAAAATGTCTCCTTGGTATATATAGGACACTAGGAGGTATAATTAAAACTAATGGCCTAAAGCTGACATAAATAAAATAACATTACTAATATAATATGCCCCAATTAAGGGGTAATGAGCCAATATTAGGGCTTAACATGCCCCTCCCCTTGAGACAAGTGTTGTTCACAACACTTGAGTAACTCTGGATGCTTTTGTATAAAAG
>SNQJ01S0013224.1:184570-197469 GCA_010110895.2 Picea sitchensis | reverse complement strand
AAGAATCATTATATGGTGGTATCCTACCTCAAGGATTTTTATATTGAATAAAGTATTGAGAATTTTTATATATGGTTTGTGATTCAATATTAATTGATAAGGATCATAACAATGGAATCTTCACTTCATGAAAACACTACTCATATTCCTAGGCATTTTCTCCTTCCCACTACTTAATTTCTTTTAGCTTTGTGCAACTCTATTGTTGTAATTTTGGCTTCTAAAATTTTGAAAGGAAGGCCAATTTGGTTTCATTGAAACTATGATTTGTTCTAGGTGGAGTGGTTTACACATATTTTATGTAGCATTGAAGTGCACAACCCCACAATACCAT
This sequence comes from Picea sitchensis, assembly GCA_010110895.2. Lineage (NCBI taxonomy): Eukaryota > Viridiplantae > Streptophyta > Pinopsida > Pinales > Pinaceae > Picea > Picea sitchensis. The sequence continues at coordinate 197,135 of SNQJ01S0013224.1, read as the reverse complement.
TTCAAACTCAAGTATATTCACATCATATGTCATGGTCATAAGTTCATTCCACACACCTTCACATAAGAACCAATGTTGGTATACATATTCCTCTCTTTTCCCAATGAAATCCAAGAGGTGTAACCTTGTATGATCTTATTATTGCACCAACTATGTGTCATTGATGGCCCATTTTTTTAATGTACCTATGGATCTGTTGGAATGATCCTAGTAATCTAGGCTCCTCGTCGTTTTCTATCAATCCAAGTAAGTAAAATTATGAGGCACTAACACAGTATCCGCAGAATCAATCTTTGGAATTACCTAAGGCTTTTAACAAGCACTAAGCAAACTACCAGACTCACAAACATATGGTATAACTCTTCAATCAACCAGTTCAGATTTAACTGTCAAAGTAAATACTTAGATTGCAAATTGATCACCTTTCACTAGGAAGTGCCTACTTGCAATACTCACTTCGTTTAGTTAGTTGAAATTTTATGCTTAGGAATACTCTTGTTTATGAGATATGATCTATCAAGAAGTTAAAGCAAGTAAATAAACAAGCAAATTCAGAAAATTACAAGGTAGTAATGTCCAAGTAGCTTCAATGATTGTCACATGTATGGTTTAGAAGACACAAGCCTTCTTCGATTTTGATTGAGATCTTCAGATGCCTTTATCTAGAGTGACCAACTCATTTTACTTAAAAAAAAAAACTATACTCTGTTTCACACTCTTCAGAAAATAACTTCTATGTTTTTATATTTTTTAAGACAAGACATAAATTGAAACCACAATATGAAATTAACACAATGGAAAATATGGATGATATACATATGAGTCAAACAATATGCATCAGACAATGAAGAAAATACTGAAATAACACTTACAAAAGATATAGCGCAGAGCAAGGGGCCCTCCTGGGTGAGTTTCCTTAAAAACTCAGACTAAATAACAAATGGAAGGAAAGAATGATCAACGTTTCATTTCATTAATACAATAGGTAAATTTCAATAAACAATATAATAGAATTCGAGTAAATTTCTCATAAAATATTTGTTAGCCCCCTCAAATTCCCCTATGTTCTATTATATACAATTCTGTCCCAAATCGAATATCTCCTTACATCTCTAACTAACTTTCAAGAATATGTGTTGGTGCAATTATATGCATAATATATTACCAAACATAACTTATCAACAAAGATTCATAGTCAATAGAGTTTTTACACTATATGTGCCGGCAACAAGTGGTTTATCTATGTCTGATGAGTTTAGCTCAATCAAGAAACAATCAATAACAAAACACTCTATTTTTTAGATATCTGAACACTATTCCTCACACAACTTTAAACTTTAGAAAACAAAGCTCATAATAAAACTCTCAAACAAACACTCAATTGAAAAGGTGCTTTCTTAGACAACAAGTTTGTTCATTGTAGGCTCATGAAATGAATAGATGCACTGAGACATTACTTCTTGTAGCAATTGAAATGACAATTAACAATTCACTCAAATTACTCTTAGAAAGAAACCAAACACAACCTAATCAATTCCAATCAAACCCTCTTCAATACATAAAACAGTCAATATGATTGAAAGACTTCATTACATAGAGCACGAAGGTGAGAGATGAAGTCTTATTGTTCTTGTACCTACTGAGAACAACACAATCATAAATTCAAAACAATAACAATTGCTTTTTTTTTAACAATCCCAAACATCTATCCAGCTTTTGTTAACTAAATATCATTCCGCAGAAATGGAAATAAAATTACCCACTGTGCTTTAATGTATAATCATTCATTGACACTGATCCAAAATAAAATCTCTTTAGGAATTTGTATTGTACCTAAGAAAGTTTATGCACTTAGAATCATCTGCAACACACAACTATTATATTTGCACACTCACACAATTAACTTATTTCACACAAAGAAATATGCAGGGAGGCTTACCTTGGTTGGGACGGTGGGCCCTTTCCAAACCAACAAGGTACCTCTAAAGAAGTTATAGACTAAAACACTTTACTTATACCCATGAATTGCACAAACTAGCATTTGTATTCCTTCAATTGATCAAGTGAATCAATAATTCAACATTTCATTTTCATCATAACAATGTATATTCTTCCTTCATATTTATAAAAGTAAATTCAATGGGGATGGATCAGAACAAGTCCCCCAWCTCATAATTCGTTTAAACTGTTTATGCACAAAATCTAGGTTTTTCACCAGATATTACAAACTTGGGTCAAAGATCCTTCAAAATATCTCTATCCGTTGTTAATTTTGAGAAACAATTTCTGGGTTTTGTAGTTAGAGGATTTTTMTAAAAACCCATTTAATGGTTTTGTAAGATATGCTTCCATATGCATGAAAATCAAGGTGAAATATGACAATTTAGAAATATTTGATGATTTTTKGCTGAATCGTTCCCCCTGAGCTGGAGATCCACATGTATGATCTAGGTGAATTATGCCACACRATTYCGTAGGTAAATGGCACTATGGAAAAAACCCATGTCCCCAAATTTCAGTATTCATGCACATCTGTTCGAAAATCAAGGTGSAAATATGGTACCTGAATCYTGTAGGATGTTGGTACCGGACTTGCATAGTTGGTACTGGACTAGCACAGTGATAAATCTGGGTATCGGATCAGGACAACGGTGGTACCAAAATAGGCGTAGATTTGGTACCATATCAACGCAGAGTTGGTAYCGGRTCAATGCAGTGTTGGTACCAGATCACTGCAGTGTTGGTATCAGATTGGGCGGAGTTGGTACCAGATCAGGCGGAGTACCGGAATATAACAGCTGGTTGTTGCAGTACCGGACCAACGGTAGTACTGGATGAAGTGATTCCTTGTCATGAAGCTACTTAATAATAGTCAAAGTAATTAGGAGCATAAATAATCAACCATTTAATCTTAATTTAATAAACAAATCGAAGAAATCATGTTTTAACATAGGTTACCTCTTTATGCATAGGGATAAGGTCACAAGGTAGGTTTGTGGAGGAAATAGACAACATATGCATATGTCAAAGATAAAATTGATCAATATAGAAGCTAATATAAGGTAATAGGGGTGTCAAAATAGAGACCCAACAATATGGATCAGATCTTCATTATCTAAGAAAACTATCTTTTTCAATCTTTTGAACTGGATTCTCGAATTGTTGACTAACTATGCCCTCATTCCTTGCATTGAATACTATCATTACTAAACTATTTCTAGATTTCCTGCAATGTCTACGAATTTCCTGTAATGTCTGTGGATTTCCTGTAATGCCTGCAAACTGGAGATGTTGACCGAATATTAACCACATAGCTTCACATGATGAAATGATGGAAAAATAGATAATTATCCATCTTGAGACTTCTATGAAATGGTTCCAAGTGGAATTTCTCCTGAACATTGAGGGAAGATACTCAAACCTCAAATTCCTGTAATCACTCTAAAATATCATTAATCCCTGTAATTGTTGATTTCAAATAGTAAATTGAATAAATGGTTTTAAATTACTATTTGTAAGACAAACTAAGAGTTTGATTTCAAATAACAACTTATACCTTATTGTATGCACATTATTCCATCAAGGGAGGTGAATATGAACAAAAAGTGATGGGTGAACAAGTAAGAGTGAAGGTAAAATGAGTTGTTAAGAAGGTCAAAATGGACACCAAACATCTCCCCCTGACTGGAGATATTGCATGTCCTCATGCAATTGAAGCAACTGTTCAAAATTTCAACATTGGGTTTGGTCACATTTTTACTTCTTCTTTGATTTTGTTGCAATAGTGGTCATAGCTACCTCTACTCTGTCTTTGTATTGCATGAGTTGTTTAGATATTTTCTTATTTTTCAGAATGGCCTCTGTATATGCTGCATTTATAAGTTGTGAATCCTTCTTTTTTTCCTTATATTTCTATTTGAGATTTTTAAATTTGTCTCTTAGCAGAGTACCTTGCATTCTAAACTTTTCATTTTCTTCCTTAATAACCCGATTTAAAACTTCAAGATCATGAAGGGTTTATTTCAATTGTTGGATTTCTTTCTCATTGTCATGGAGGAATTCTTGCTCAGGAATTTATTTTATATCAAGAAGTTATGTAAGGACATGGACTGCTTCCATCATCTCTTTTTCTTCAATTTCCTGGATTTCAATTTCTAGTTTCTGACTTTTCATAAGGCTTCTAGTCGTGGGTCTATGTATCAACTGCTCTAAACTAGATTGTTCTATTTTATATTGTTCTTCTTGCTTACCAATTTTCTCAAGTTTTCTCAATAAATGATTGGAATTTGATTTCCTTAAACGTTTTTCCTTTGTGTCTAGGACTTCCTCCATATAATCGAGATATTCTTCCTGGACTATCTGCTTATCCTTTTTCCTTATTTCTGGACTAATGTTCTTATCTGAAATTTGTGTTGTTACTTCCTTGGTTCTGTTTTTGGCTTTACTGGCTGATTTTTTTGCAAACTTCACAGTGTTCTTCTTAAAACTTTCAATTTTTTTAGAATCTACCCCTGTATATCCCTCATTATCACTATTTCCATATGGTTGGAGTGGAGAATCCACATATTTCACTTCCTTCGTACAAGATTCTCATTTTCTTCAGAGATTTCCACCAGAGTTTCATTCTCCTCAAAACTATTTCGTGATAAAAATTGTTGCCATGTTTTGTTTAATTCCTCCAGTTTATGCAAGACAAATATTTTTACCAAAGCATGGTGGTATAGGAATATGTATTTATTAGGTTGGTTCTTTCTAATAGCCATGACCATTTCAGTAAGGCTTCTTAACAATTAAAAATACATGTTTACCCTCTTATTTCAATCTTTTATATGTTACAATAGACGAATATTGTAAAGAAATGTAAGATTGTACCTCCCTTTGTAGGTTAAGTATTTTTGTATGAAGAAGACCACATCGTGCCAAGGATTTGACAACCATGTTCTTGGTATGCCTTTTCCCCAATCCTTGTCCTTCCATAATTTTTCCATGAATGTTTCCCAACATCTACCTTTCAATATTTGAGCCTTGAATCATCTTTCACCTTTATTTTCTAAACCCGTAATGATTGTCAGGGTTTCCTCTGTTATTGTGATTTTGATGTCTCCTACCTGAGTTTTCTTCCTGTCAAATTTTTCTTCTAAATCCCTTCTGACAACCACATTATCGCCCTAAGATTTCTCAAATAATGGAAGCATGACAACCTTTCGAAAAAGAATTAGACATGTAGGGAATTCATCCAGAAAGGATGTTCCCTGCGGCTCATATATGATTACAAATGGTGAGGCCATCAATTTTATTCTTCTTTGTAGAACTTATTGTGTGCCCAAATTCAACTCCTATTAGATTAGGGTTTTTTAGTTCCAAAATGCATGAAGTGGGATATAAAATAAAACTCAGATGAACTCCTTTAACTAGTGAAATTTACTCTTTGGATTTCCTAATTATGATGAGGAAATGGTTATCCTTCATTGTAATCATCATATGCGATATGAATTTAATTCAATTTCATAAATAATAACGCATATTCGCAAATGATGGCATGAAAATGATTTGAAGTGGCTAGGGAGTGGGATAATAATTATGGCGCGAGGATAGGTAATCCGTGGAAGGAAATCATGAAAGATGGTAAGAATGGAGAAAATCATGGATCAAAATATTCGTCGTGGGTCATGGATTATAGTGTACGGTTGGGACTACGAGAATGATAGGGAGAAATGAAAAATGGCATTAAATCATAAGTTGTATCAAAATTTAAACTTTAGTTAGTCTAATAAATAATAAAGAAAAAAATTACATGCAATTTACAGATACCATAAATACCTCCTTTGAAATTTGGACACACTGCAACTTTCTCTAATCATCATTTCTTCGATCATTTCTTTGTTTACATGAATTCATTTGATTACTAGAATTTTCCTGTGATTACTGGGAATTTCTATGTAATTTCTTCTTCTGCTAGAAATGTTTGAATACCTTTACTGATAATGTTGTTGAATTGATATTGAATATGCTACTGATAAAAAACAAATGTGATGAAGCTGAAGAAACCAAACACTGCTATTGTAGAAAATACAAGGAAGACCTTGAAGAAAAATCAAATCTTCGTGAAAAAGAGTAAACTGCCACAAAAAATGGAACACTATAAAAATGCCTTCATTTAGAATATTTATATTATTAAAATAAATGCATGTAATGATTTGAATGATTAAATTGTATTATTGATGCTTATGTCTTCTCTTTGCAGGAACTCATTCCTTTTGAGGTTTCTTCAAAAGATCATGTTGTAAAAGGTTGTGCAAGTACCATAGTTAATCAGTGATTTACTTTATTCAAATCATCTTGTAAATCAAATTGTAAAGATCTCTTAAACAAAAGTGATGAACTATATTAGTTAGTCACTTGGTTTTCTACTTTGAAACAAAAGTGATGAACTATGTTAGTTAGTCACATGGTTTTCTAATAGAGCCTTGTTTAGATGCGCTAGTCACATGGTTTTCACATTCTGAACTTATTTTTTTATTACATATTTTTTATTATATACATGTACCCCTTATGAGCTGGTCTATGGGGAAAAGGTACTTCTTTTGATTGAGTTTGAAGTAAAAACCTTCAATATTGCTTCAGAATAGGGATTAAACTTGTCTAAAGCTCGACAACCGAGAATTATACAATTGAATGAGATGGATGAGATTCACCAAGATTCCCTCCAAAATACCACTCTTGTGCAAGAATAATGAGCTACATGCCATGGCAAGTTTATCAAGAAGAGGCAATTCAAAGTTGGTGATCGGGCCTTTCTTTTTTATTCTAAATTTAAAAAATTTAAAGGCAATTTTACTACTCACTGGTTAGGTCCCTATGAAGTTGACATTATTTTTGACAATGGTGCAATTAAAATCAAAACTATAGTTGGATCAGAAATTTCATTTTTGGTCAATGGTCACCGATTGAAATTCTATCACAAGCTGGCGTCAAAAGATGAATTTGTTTCAAATTTTCTTCAGCATGAAGATATATATTGTATCTAGGATGAAGGCTAAGTAGAAGAATTATCTTCCCTGCTTAGAACCTCCATTTCAGACTGCTGAAGAAAATTTGAAACAAAATCATCTTTTGACGCTAGCTTGTGATAGAATTTCAATCGGTGACTATTGACCACAAATGAAATTTCTGATACAACTATAGTTTTTATTTTAACTGAACCATTATCAAACACAGTGTCAACTTCATAGGGACCTAACTAGTGAGTAGTAAACTTGCCTTTAATTTTTTTTAATTTAGAATAAAAAAGCAAGGCCCAATCACCAACTTTGAATTGCCTCTTCTTGATAAACTTATCATGGCATCTAACTCATTGTTCTTGCACAGGAGTGGTATTTTGGAGGGAATCTTGGTGAATCTCATCCATCTCATTCAATTGTAGAGTTTTTTGTTGTCAAGCTTCAGACAAGTTTAATCCCAATTCGGAAGCAATATTGAAGGTTTTTATTTCAAACTCAATCAAAAGAAGTAGCTTTTCCCATAGACCAACTCATAAGGGGTATGTCCAGTGAAATTTTTCCATGTTGTCCTATAAGCCCATAGATATTCTGGAAGATTTTCTTCCCAATCAGTTTTATGAAGATGGATTTTCTTCATCAAAATGTTCTCGAGAACCTTATTTGTAGATTCCACCTGGTCATTATCTTATGTATGGTAAGGTGTGGACTTCCTATGCCTAATCATGTATTCCTACACAATAGACTGAATTAGTTTTGAGGTAAATTGTGCCCCCTGTTCAATAAAAAGTTCTCTAGGTACCCAAAATCTAACAAAAGTATCCTCAAATAAAAAGTTTACTATAGATTTTTTAGTTGCATGTGGTAAATATTTCGCTTCAACCCATTTAGTTACATAATCTGTACAAACTAGAATGTACTTGTTTTTCTTTGAAGGTGGATTGATAGGTCCTATGGAATCTAATCCCCAGTTCTCGAAAGGTTCCACAAGGACTTGAGGTTGAAGTGGCATCTCTTCGACTACAATAGGATGACCCATCCTTTGGCAATTGTCACATTGTTTCACATACTGCTTCGCATATTTAAAAATAGAAGGCCAATAATATCCCAACTAAAGGATCTTATAGGTTTTCCTCTTATCAAAAAAATGACCACCACAGGGTTCATCATGACAAGCTTTGAAGATATCAAATATCTCATCCTCCTAAACACATCTTTGGATAATCAAGTCTGCACCAATGTAAAAGAGATCTCCTCATATACAAAAGTATTTAGCACTTAACTTAATTACCCATTGTTTTTATTTTGTTGTAAAGTGCAGTGGAAATTGACATGTGGACATATAGTTAGCTATATCATCAAACCATGGAGTCTTAATAGAAATTGTAAAAAGATGTTCATCAGGAAAACTATCAACTACAGAAACAATCTCACTAGAATTTTCGATGCGAGAAAAGAAATCTACGAACAAATTTTCCTTCCTTGGTCTATCTAACACAGTGATATTAAATTCCTACAGTAAAAGAATCCATCTTATCACCCTGTCATTTTTTATCAGTTTATTCATTACATATCAGAAGGTAGAATGGTCAGTATGTACAAAAATTTCATAACCCGTTATGTGGTGCCGAAATTTATTTATTGCATAAATCATTGCCAAGAATCCCTTTTTAGTCATTGTATAATTCATTTATACATGAGCTAAGTTCTTGTTGATATAATAAATATCATACGTTTGTTGGTTTTATTTTTTACCAAGAACCGTTCCTATGGCTACTTCAGAAGCATCAGTGGATATATGAAAAGGTAAAGTCTAGTTTGGTCCTCTCAATACTGGAGTTGTAGATAGTTTTTATTTAATCGTAGTAAACACAACTTGACAGTTATCATTCCATTGAAATTCAACATCTTTTACCAGTATTTTGTAAAAAGGAGCTGCAAGCTGAGTAAAAGTTGTAAATAATCGTCTGTAGTACCCTGCATGACCAAGAAAACTTTGAATGTCTTTATGTTTTGAAGGTGTTGGTATATTAACAATTATTGTTATTTTATTTGGATCTATTTTATTACCCTCAGCAGATATATGGTGGCCAAGGACAATACCATCATTGAACATTAAAAATCATTTTGTGTTTCTTAAAGCAAGGTTTGTCTCTCAGCATCTACTCAATACTTTATCCAATATTTCTAAGGATTCAACTAAAGGTATATCCATAGACTGAAAATTCATCCATATACACCTCTATACTTTCATGTATCATATCTACAAATATGGCTAAAAAACCCCTCTAGAACGTGGCAAGAGCATTACATAGGCCAAAGGGTAAAATCGTGTAAGCATAGGTTCCCAAAGGACAAGTAAATGTATTCTTGTCTTGGTCTTCGGGGGCTATCCTTATTTGGTTATAACCACTAAAGCCATCTAAAAAGGAAAAACATATCTTCCCATCCAAGGTATCCAATACTTGATATATGAATGGTAAATGGAAATATTCTTCAAGGGTAGCTTTATTGAGTTCCCTATAGTCTACACAAACTCTCCATTTTCCATTTTTCTTGGGAATGAAACCCAAGGGGGAAACCCATTGGCTGTCTAAAATTGGATAAATAAAATCTACATCTAAAAGTTTTTTATGATATTCTTTTACAATATCCTTTAGTGCATGGTTCATACGTCATTGTGGTTGTCTAACTGGTTTAATATTTTCCTGAGTGTAAATATGGTGAGTGCAAAAATAAGGGGAAATACCTTTCACATCTTTGTGGTCCCAAGCAAAAACATCTACATGCTTTTGAAGTAATGAAATTAATTGTTTTTCCTGTAGATCACTTAGATTGGCATTAATATTTAGGCATTTTCCTGGAAAAATATCAATTGTTTTACTACAGGAATTTGTGATAAAGTTTACAAGAAAAACAGAGTAGAACAAAAATTTTAAGCTCTCTCTACTACATGTTTCCTGAAAATTTTGTCCAAGTATAAAATTAGCAGAGTTTTGCTCAAATGTTTGTTCAAAGGTTTTTTCAGAGTTTGATCTTGAAGCAACTTCATAATTCAATATTGATTGTAATGATTACCCCCTAAAATGCGGAAGAAAATCAGAATAGTTGAGATCATAATTTAGTTGATTTTCTTCAGTATTTTCTTTGAGATTGAAAGCTTCTGAAATAGTTAGCATGGGCTGCACTATTTCATCATCAATTTCTATGTTTTCTATCCATTTTTTTTTGCTCCAAATCATTGATTGATTTAGTTGAGGGGTAGAGTTGAATCTTAATTTCCTCAGAACCATTTTTTATTATCATATTTCCCGTACGACAGCCAATGAATGCATTAGTTGTTGCTAACCTAGGCCTACCCAATATAAGTGAATGTTCTCCTAGACCATTTTTGGTTGTAAGATCATAAAATTAACTGGGTAATTCTAGGAGTTTAATTGTAATATACCAGATATAAAATGTATGCAGAATAAAAATAAAATGCTAGTAATGGAAGAATAACAACAATATAACCAGAACATTCACCACAATACCACTGAAATGATATAAGAATAACAAAAGAAATAACACTTTGAATCTGAAATCAATGTTCACGGGCCTCTTCGAGGGGGCAACCTCCAATTGAGCAGAGCTCTATTACAATAATATCCAAGATAGGGTTCTCATACCCTCGACTCTTATTTATACTAAAAAGAATCATCTAGAGGAAGATCCTTCTAGAAGCGGAAGATTCTATTAGGTCTTCTTACATCTGCCTTATTCTATTTTATTAAAAGGCCTTATTAATATTGACCTTGATTAAATCCGAATATATTGTTCTACCTATGTGCAGGTTAGGACCCTAACATGTCCGCCCCGTTAAAAACAACGTTGTCCTCAAGGCTTGAGATGAGGAAATTGCTGCAGAATGGTAGCTGGTTCCCAAGTGGCATCTGCTAGAGTTGTATCTTTCCACTAGACTAGCACTTCCTTGATGGTTCTCTAACGTAGGCGATGCTCACGTTGGTCCAAAACTGCTTCTGGTTGTAGCTGCCAGTTTGTAACCAAATGGATCCTTCTTGACTAACTCTAGAAGGTTGGTTTGAATTGGCACTTAGCTACAATCACCTTCTTTAAGCATGAAACATAACAAAAGCTTCAAATGGCTGGGCAAAGCTAACTGATGGTGACTTGTCCCACATGCTTGAGCACGGTATAGGACGACTTGTCCCACATGCTTGAGCACGGTATAAGGACCATAAAATTTGGGTGCTAGCTTCTGACAATGCTTGGCCTTGAGGGAAGTTTTCTTGTAAGGTTGCAATCAAAGAAACACCTGATCCCCTTCTGCAAATTGACGTTCAGAGCGACCTTGATCTGCTTGTTGCTTCATGTGATTCTGTTCCATGAACAAATTATCTTTGAGGGTACAGAGAATAGCCTCTCACGTTGTAAGTGTTAGGTCAACCGCTTTGACCTTCGAGGCACCTAGTAAGTATGAGAGAACTGAAGGTGTCTTCTGTCCATATACCACTTCAAAAGGAGTCATGCATGTAGTTGTATGGTATGAAGTGTTGTACCACCATTCAGCTAGGGGTAACCATTGAGCCCACTGATTTTTCTTTTCCAAGGCAAAAAACCTCAAATATGTTTCCAAACACTTGTTGACAACTTCCGTTTGGCCATCAGTCTAGGGATGATAAGTTGTGTTGAGATGCAATTATGTGCCTTGTATCTTGAACAATTCTTGCCAAAAATTGCTTGTAAAAGTTGGGTCGCGATCAGAAACAATAGAGTGCGGCATGCCATGAAGCTTGAAGACCTGATCCATGAAGATTTGAGCCACCGTGGATGCTATAAACGGGTGTTGAAGGGTGCAAAAATGAGCATACTTGGAAAGGCGATCAACAACCACCATGATGACAGATTTATTTCCCGATTTGGGTAAGCTAGTAATAAAATCCATAAAGATATCCTTCCAAATAGCAAGTGGAATCGGGAGCAGTTGTAGTGTGCCTGACGATTTGACTGTTTATCCCTTGTTGCATTGACACACGTCACATTCAACTACAAAATTATGAATGTCCTATTTCATACCATTCTAGAAAAAGGAACGTTTGACCCTGTCATAGGTTTTGGTGAACCCAGAGTGCCCTATTGTGGGTGTAGCATGAAGCTTAGAAAATACCGTGGATTTAAGCTTTGATTGTTTACTTAAATACAAACGGACTTTGTATCGAAGTTCCTCATGGAGCCAAGAGTACCCTAGGGAAGCTGGAGCATTGGACTGCAATTGTTGGATCAATTGCGAAATTTTGGGATATCGTAGCCATTCCTGGCGAACGGCTCGGAGCCAATATGGTACAATGAACAAAAGAGAAAAAAGGGATCCTTCATCTTCATATTTTCAGGAAAGTGCATCCGCAACCACATTGTCTTTTCCTTTCTTATAAATGATCTCATAATCATATCAAAAGTGTTTAGTCACCCATTTTTGTTGTTCTGGGGAGGAAATGTGTTGTTCTAGAAAATACTTGAGGCTTTGATGGTCTGTCTTAATTTGGAACCATTTCCCCAATAGATAAGGA
>SNQJ01S0013224.1:163666-181001 GCA_010110895.2 Picea sitchensis | reverse complement strand
TCATACCCTCGACTCCTATTTATACTAAAAAGAAGCATATAGAGGAAGATCCTTCTAGAAGCGAAAGCTTCTATTAGGTCTTCTTACATCTGCCTTATTCTATTTTATTGAAAGGCCTTATTAATATTGACCTTTATTACATCCGAATGTATTGTTCTACCTATTTGAGGGTTAGGACCCTAACATTAATGAAACAATGGCATCCTCAACTATTCCCTCTAGCTTAATCTTCGATCTATCTGCTAACTCCAAAACTGTAGGGATTGGTCTAAGATTTTCAATGTTCAAAATTTTCATGGTTTTGAGTGTCATCATGTTTATAGAAGCACCTAAATCAATGAGTGTTTTTGGTAAAGAGAGGTTATTAATAGATGTTGTAGTAATTGATATTCCTGTGTCAACATATTATTCAAGAACTGGAGTTGTAGTTATCAAACTGGCTAAATGTCCAATCACCTGAATAGTTTGTGGATCCTTCCTTTTTCTAGCATTATTTTTTTTACATATTTCCCTCATTGTTTTGGAATATATGAGAATATCCTTAATGGCCCGCAGAAGGGGAATTTTGATATTGATATTTCTCAATTCTTCCAAAACATCAGTTTCAGGTAAAACCTCCATTTTTTCTTGTTTTTGTAACAGTGGTCTCTTAGGAAAGGGTGCAGATTTTGGTTCTAGATATTCTCATTGTGGACTAAATGTATTTTCAATTGTTTTATTTGGATTTAACAAAGTGTTTTCTACTTCCTCTTCAATTATTATGGGTGATTTTGATTTAATTGTTCTCCCTGAGTGAAAATTGATTTCATGTAATTCTGCAAGGAATTCTTGTAATTGAACAGGAAATTCATGTAAGACTACAGGAGTGATAACATAAGTGGGAAACGTATTTACTTCAACATTGTAGATTGTTTTGTCCTTTTGATTATTTCGATTTGCTACAATATGAGATGGGATTGAAGTAGGCCATGGTGGTTGTTGAGTCGGAGGAATTTATAAGGTTTGAGATTGTGTTAGTTGTGGTGGTGGCAGGTTTGATGGAAATGAATGTTGGATAGGTGGATATTGAGGAAATGATTGTGGTTACGGATAAAGTTGTTGTTCATAGCATGAATGTAGTTAATATTGTGGAAAATTATAAGATAGTTGACCACCAGGTTTATTGGCCTTCCAATTATGTTGATAAGGAAAATTTTGTTGGGAAGGCCATGATTCCCATGGCATTGGAGTGCTCCAAGTTGTTTGTGTAGAATTATGAGTAGGAAAAACAAATAACTGTTGAGAAGGGTCTTGAAACATACCTTCCCTTCGTTGCCAAGGTCTCCAGGGTGCAATATTATAGAGTGCTTATGTTTCCTCGTTATCTTCTTTGTATACTTCTTTCAATCTAGGTAGTGAAGGGAAATCCTTTGTTGTGTGGTTCCCTGCACATATTCCATAGATTTGAACACTATTTAGTGGACACTCATTCTTTAGATGCTTTTTACTACAATTTGAACAAAAAATGGCTAAGGTTGTTGTTTCTTCCTGTTTTCTTTTCTTAACATTAAGAGCATCAAATTGAGAAGTCAATGTAACCATTAGTTTTGTACTAAAATTTTTAAGTAAATTACCAATTCTAGTAATACTTCCTATTGCATATTTTGTCACTTTTACAAGAACATCTCTTTGACCTTTTCCATCTTTGGTTTTCCTTCGAGAGTATTTCCTACACATTTATGAAATTTTATCAAATGGAAAAGAGGAAATATCCTTTGATCCCACAAGACTAAGGACATCTAAATATTCATCTAAAAGTCATTTTAAAAATATAGTGTGGATAATTTGACGAGTTATAGAGTTATGTTTTGATTTTTTCAAACTATACAAAAATAATTCCAAGTAGTCCTCCAAAATCTCATCCTCCTACTGATCCATTCTAAAAATACCCTCCTTATAATTTCGTGGCATGTAGTATGACTGATACTTCTTAAGGAAAAAATTTCTCATGGTTTCCCAAACTGCTATAAATTTTTCACGTAATCCCATAAAACACTTTAATGCACTTCCTTTTAGGGTGGCTGGAAACAACTGAAGTTTATGAGCATCATTAGTGTAACCATAAGTTCGACATAAAATATAAAATTCAAATAAGAAGGCATCAAGGTCATTAGTAGACATAGCGTAAAAATTGGGTAGGACAGAAGATGGAATATTTTTCATTGTGACCACATTACCAAGAGCTTTAGGCACGTCAATGATCAGAAATCCAAAAGTGACTTTTATTTCCTCTTCTTCACCATTGTCACCTTATCTTATATCTTCTTGTCTTTGTTGTTTTTCTGCTTCATATTCCCTTGCTTGCCATTCTCATTCTTCTCGATGTCTACATTGCTCTTCTTTTTTAGGTCCTCTTTGATCTTCATATCCACCTAATAACCTACCATCTAGTTCTCTTATGGGTCCACCTCCTTCTGCATGAGATTCTATGTCTGCCATGTTATCTTCTCAAAAGATCCAAAATTGTTTGTTCCAACTTTCTGGATCTTTTTTTGAATCTTCGGATTGCTCAAAAATGTGTTTTCCTTTAACTTATTCAACACCTGTAACCAAGTAAGTAGCGGATGATTTTATGAATAACAAGGATGTTTGAATTAGTGGTTGTGTGGGGGGTTTGTTTTTTTTCTGAAAAATTTTGGTTTTTCTGATTTTTCTGAAAGCTTTTGTTTTTTTCTGGAATAGACAAAACAAGCTCGTTTTTAATAAATCTACTCTTACTATCTCTAGTTATAAGTAAATTATTCATGCAAACCACACATGAATAGAACTTGTGCACACTCACTACAATGAATGCACAAGTTCTTACCTCACGTCGTACCACATGCAGTCCTCCTAGTCCTAAATGTGTGATTATTCCTAAATGAAAGAAAAGAAAAGAGACAAAGATAGAAAAATAAAAATGAAATATTTTCATGCACCACAAGAAACATATGCAATTCCAAAAAAATAAATCCTACGGTGCCTTCCCGACAACAATGCGAAAATGTTGGGTTTCTCCTAGTAATCTAGGCTCCTCAACATTTTCTATCAATCTAGGTAAGTAAACTTATGAGACACTCACACAGTATGTGCAGAGTCAATATTTGTAATTACCCAAGGCTTTTAACAAACACTAAGCAAACTACTAGACTTACAAACAGATGGTATAATTCTTCAATCAACCAGTTCATATTTAGTTGTCAAGGTAAAGACTTGGTTTGCAAATTGATCACCTTTCACTAGGAAGTGCCTACTTGCAATACTCACTTTGTTTAGTTAATTGAACTTGTATGCTTAGGAATATTCCTATTTATGAGATATGATCTATCAAGAAGTGACAGTAAGTAAATAAACATGCAAATTCAAAAAATTACATAGTAGTAATGTCCAAGCAGCTTCAATGATTGTCACAGGTATGGTTCAGAAGACACAATCCTTCTTCAATTTTTATTGAGAGATTCAAATGCCTTTATATAGAGCGACTAACTCATTTTACTTCAAAAAAAAAAACTATACTATGTTTCACACTCTTCAGAAAATAACTTCTATGTTTTTATATTTTTTTAAGACAAGACATAAATTCAAACCACAATATGAAATTAACACAATGGAAAATATGGATGATATATAGATGAGTCAAACAATATGCATCACACAATGAAGAAAATACTGAAATAACACTTACAAAAGATACAATGCAAACTAGGAGGGCTTCCTGGGTGAGTTTCCTTAAAAACTCATAATAAATAACAAATGGAAGGCAAGAATGATCAAATTTTCATTTCATTAATCTAGCAGGTAAGGTTTAGTAAATAATACAATAGAGTTCGAGTACAGTTCTCATAAAAACTTTGTTAACCCCCTCAAATTCCTCTATGTTCTATTATATACAATTTTGTTCCAAATCAAATATCTCCTTACATCTCTAACTAACTTTAGAGAATATGGATCAGATCTCCATTAGCT
This sequence comes from Picea sitchensis, assembly GCA_010110895.2. NCBI lineage: Eukaryota > Viridiplantae > Streptophyta > Pinopsida > Pinales > Pinaceae > Picea > Picea sitchensis. The sequence continues at coordinate 177,017 of SNQJ01S0013224.1, read as the reverse complement.
AAGGAGACTATCTTATGTGATCTTTTGAACTGGATTCTCAAACTATTGACCAATCATTCCCTCATTCCTTGCATTGAATTCTATCATTATTGAAATGTTTCCATATTTCCTGCAATGTCTGTGGATTTCCTATAATGTCTGTGGATTTCCTGTAATGCTTGCAAACTACTGATGTTGACTGAATATTGATTGTTGGACACACCTACCACACTTAGAGGGGGGGGGGGTGAATGAGTGTGGGGATCTTTTTCCCAAAACTCATTAGTTAGCATTCGACATTTACTCATTACTCATTGTTTTCATTAATAATCAGTTAGATGTGAATACATATCAGCAACATCATTACTCATTGTTTTCATTAATAATCAGTTAGATGTGAATACATATCAGCAACATATATCAGCAATATATCATCAACAAATCATCTCCACAAGGAATAGAAGATGTATGTACAATTCTTCTTTTATTATAGAATTCAATCCAAGGGTTTTTCAACAACTGAATAGAGTACAAATCTACAAGAGCATCAGCTCTTATACATGCAAGACTCAACTTTACACTATCAACACTAACTGACATGAGGCAACAAATTCCTCAACAAATATCAATCAGACTATGTCAAGAGCATCAACCATGCACCAACCAGGCTAAACAACCTGTAATCAACTCACTCATAAACAAGTGTATCCAACCATGTAGCAAGTATACACCAATCATGTTTCAACTAATCATCAACAATGACTCATCAATATAAAATTCACCATCATCAACTATACATCTCATGTATGTGCAAACTCATCAACTCCGCTTGTCCTTCAACCATGACTAGTTTTGGATTTCCTCAGTCAACAACCCTAACTTTGAAATAATCATAACTTTGTACCTCAGAATGAATGAATAAATATCTGAAAAATGATACACAATGTTCTTAGTTTGTTTTATGTAATTTCTCTAGGTGGAACTACTTGTAAGCTCTCGAAAAGGAGTTATAGCAAAAAAATGGCATACCTTGCTAAGTTCGATTATTCTAGAGAGCGACCTTTGTAGAGTGCGTGCCCCAATAATGAAATATTATTTGTTGAATCAATATGAAAACATTCCAGGAGAATACTAATAGATCAGAATAACCAAAAAAAATTGGTCTCAATTGAATTTGATCTATTATGAAGAAGTTATGATGTTTTTACCCAAACACTTGTTTTAGACTAGCTCTTTAGGACCGGTCACAAGCCCTATATTTCTTTCCACGAGTGTAACTCCCAAAATACAACGACCCACAAGCCAAATTCTTAACCACGGATACTTGATATTTCCCACTTGCATAGAAATTTCAAAGATCTGAATCATTATAGAAAATGTGGCATTTCAAAAATGGTGAGATGACCAGAATAACATACACCCAGGGAAAACGATGGAAGGATGGAGTGGAGGAAGGAATGAAGGAAAGGATGGACGGAAGATGGACCGGATGGAATGGAGTGGAATGGAAAGGAAAGATGGAGGATGGACGATGGATGGATGGAGGACGGAGGAGGACGAGGACGATGGATGGAGGACGATGGATGGAATGGAGGATGGATGGATGGATGGAATGGAATGGAGGAGGAATGGAGGACGATGGATGGAGGATGGATGGAATGGAGGAGGAAGGATGGAGGAAGGAGGAGGAAGGATGGAAGGAAGGAGGATGGAAGGAGGAGGAAGGATGGAGGAATGGACGGATGGACAGGAAGGATGAATGGATGGATGGATGGAGAAATGGATGGAGGAAGGGAAGGATGGATGGATGGACATGGATGGAAGGACAGGGAGAGATGGAAGGAAGGACGGATGGACGGATGGATGGACGGATGGATGGACAAAGGAAGGAAGGAAATGGATGGATGGACGGATGGAAAGCCGAGGATGGATGGAATGGAATGGAGGAATGGAAAAGGAATGGACGGAGGAATGGAGAGGGAAAGGAATGGATGGAAGGATGGATGGAGGATGGAAGGAAGGATGGATGGAAGGAGGGAGGAAATGGAATGGAATGGATGGAGGAAGGAAGGAAATAGGAGGAAAGGAAAGAATGGAAATGGATGGATGGAGGACAGTGGAGGAGGAAGAGGATGGAGGATGGAGGAATGGATGGAGGAATGGATGGACACCGGAATGGACGAATGGATGAATGGATGGAATGGATGGAAGGATTTGAGGAATGGATGGAATGGACAAGGAGGGGCTGGAGGAGGAGGATGAGCCCGGATGGATGGAAGGAAGGACGGAGGTGGAATGGACGCGGATGGATGGATGGAAATGGAGGAAAGGAAATGGACGGATGGATGGCCGGACCGTTAGGTCACTTCTTAACCCATTTCTAGGTCACTTAACTCCATTTTGCTTTATTTTAGGGACAACCACTTTCCATAAATAGAAAGTTCTCCCAATACTTTATCATTTTAAATATTCCTTCTTGATTTTGTCACCTTACTATCATTTCTTGATTTTGTCAATTTCTCTTGATTATTTAAATAATCCACCTTGAATTTGTCACTTTAATTTTATCATTTAAATAATATTAACCCATTTCTAGGTCACCTAACTTATTTTCCTTATTTTAGGGTTAAATCCACTTTCCATAAATATTCCTTCTTGATTCTCCTTACTTTATAATTTCTTGATTTTGTTTACCTTCTCTCTTTATTATTTAAATAATCCAATCTTGACTTTGTCACTTTTACTTTTATCATTTAAATAATGATTTCTCTTTTAGGTCACTTTGACTTCTTTGACCTGGGGCGCTTCATGTGGAGGTCCTCTAACTTTGTAAGGCCATAACTTTAAAACCATGAGGGAGTTATGTGACACTCCACATACCACCGTAAATGGTGCATGACAAGCACTATCCATCTAGGATAGTTTCACCAACAATTTCATTGATCTTCATCTTGTTATTCCACATACAAGCATGGGTCCTCCAACCATTCTTCTCTAGATAACCTTAACTGCCTTCCTCCTATGAGGTGTGGCTTTGGACCATAAGGGGACCCTTCACTTTGAGTTCATCCGCTTGTGCATTATCAATAATGATAAGACAATAATGAGAGCATGGGTCCTCTTACCATTCTTCTAGGATAATTCAATCCTCAAAGCATCTTCCCTCGGGTGGAGGGTTTTCAATTATAAGGGGACCGCTTTGGAGTTCATCCATTTGTGCACCTTAATACTAAGTGATAAGACAATAATGAGTCATCTATACATTTTTCCAACAATGCATCATATACCTCAATGAAAACCACATTGATCCATTCATCATGTATCATCGACAACTCATTGATCCATCTTCATCTATGCATTCCTCATCAAGGACAATACATATTATATTACATCAATCATCAATCAATTAACTTCGACATCGGGCCAATGAAACCATTGGCAATAATGACAACATGATCCAACATCGACCACAGAGATTCACATGATGAAATGATGGAAAAATAGATAAGTATCTGTCTTGAGACTTATATGAAATGGCTCTAAGTGAAATTTTGCCTAAATATTGAGGGAATATACTCAAACCTCCAATTCCTGTAATCACTCTAAAATATCATTAATCCATGTAATTGTTGATTTCAAACAGTAAATCACATAAATAGTTTTAAATTATTATTCATAAGACAAACTAAGAGTTTGTTTTCAAATAACAACTTATACCTTATTGTATGCACATTATGCCATCAAGGGAGGTGAAGATGAACAAAACGTCAGGGGTGAACATGTAAGAGTGAAGGTAAAAATAGTTGTTAAGAAGGTCAAAATAGACACCCAATAGGCTCCACAACTATATTTTTGTGAACTATACCAATATTTGTGTTACCACTATTCCCTACAAATTTGTTCATTCACTGTTGAGAAAAACTAAACTACTAATTGTAGGAAAATAAATTTAGGTATCGTGATAGGGATAAAATGTGCAAGGGGTGGTTGTTGTTTTGGTATTTCTCCACATCTGACTAATAGTGTCACTCATGTCTCTTTTTTATCCATGTTCTCAAATATGTGGTACACACCCTAGAGTGAATCATTATATTGTGTCTATAGAGTTGGACTCTTAATTTTGGGGTCTTTATATTTAAACTAAACAAGGAATATTTTGGATGTACTTCCATTGTAGCATGTGTATACATGCAATTGTCAATAACCTATAGATATCTTCAGAGGGTGTACCTCTTTCATGTCATCAATGATAGGGGTTACCTTGAATTGAACCTCTATTTATTCTAGATTCCTATGGGATACCCACCCACTCACCCTTAGGATCTCCAATTGTAGTAGGTTACTTGTTCACCTACCATGACTTTCACTCATTAGAGAATTCACCTTTCACATCCTAATCTACCCATGCCCACCCCTATGCATGAGGAGAACTTACTCATTCCTACCAATTCAGGTGAATTTCTTCATGCTCTTCTCCACCAATAATGTTGTAATCAACAAAGGTATCTCCTTCAACAACCTTCTATGAGGACCCTTCTAAACTATTCATCTACCCACAATTGTAAGGTGTGGATATCAACCACAACTTCGATGTCATACCTATTGATATTGTGATTTATTGAGTAGTCAATGATACAAGATGTTTGATCATCCCACCTATGTAATGCAACCAACTTTTGGAAAATCCAAAAAATATCCCTCTATTCCCACCTAGTATGTCCTTAAAATTCTTCTGACATACACAACCACTCAAATAACATCATTGGGCACTTGTCCCAAAATATCTCATGGGCACACCCAAAAAGGAAGTCGTTCTTAAACCCTTCCACTAAAATTTCAAATAATGGAGCTTCATGTCTTGCAAAGAGATCAATGTGGTGATTGAACCATTCCTCCACACCCTTCTTCATAAACTTATCCGTTGTTCTATGTCATCTATGAATGAATTTGTATTTTCAATAGAACCATTTGTTGGCACAATCTCAAATATCAAGGTTAGAAAGTATTGACTAATAGAGGACCATTCTAGTATAACATCTCACTTGATACACATGCTAAGAATAACATATTCATGAATCAAGATAACTACTAACCATCATTTCTAGGAATGAAACATACCCTACATTATAACATATAATTAAATCAAAGGAAAATTATACATCGCCATGTCATTCATCCTTATGTAACATAAAATTTGAAATAGTATCATATTAGTCTACTCAAACTTCATTACATATATAGTTATGCAATTATCACAATTAAACATTGATCAAATACCCAAGTACACGTACAATTACATTCCTTAATCTCTCTACTCTTTCTACCAAACAAAATAGAATCCTTACGTATATATACATATGGTCGTGTGACTTATGTCAACCCCAACTATTATGCCAACCTTTGATCCATTCATGACTATCTCCAAAATTGGGATTGCATTCATGTATTTTCCCTTGATCTTTTGTTATGTGCCTTAGATATTAAAATAGAATCACATATAATATATCCAAGTTATGTGGCTTAATATTAATATAAAATCATATACAAGGTATCATAAACAGTCTACACTTTATTAATACCAAAACCATTAAGATAGGGCGACACCTTACAATTGATCATTTTGTGGAAGGAATCCACTCATGTTTACTTGCCTCTTCAAGGGAGAAACCTACTAATGAGCTAAGTTCCAAATACAAAAATCTCCCACTATGCTTCATTACATTTCTTACACTTCTTTATATGATACTATCCACCTCTTAAGAACATTCTAGAGAAGGATCCTTATAGTATGTGGTACCTTCTAGTGATCCCTCTTACAATAGTTTGTGTTCATACTACTATGTAGGCCCTCTTTATTAATCATGGCCTTCACTGCAAATATTCAATAAGTATAACTACCATAGTGGGCCTTATTTAATAATATAGTGGACCTATTTCAACTTACATTGAATGGCCTCCATTATTATTACATCACTATGGGCCCTTCAGCCCCTCATTACACCCATAGGGAGGATCCCAACTTCCACCCCCCTTAGAAAATAATTTTCCTCATTGCTTGTTGTGAGGAGGTATAACCATAAACCAGGGTCTCATGGATAAGTGTTGAGTACAATGCTGAAGTAAGCCAAGGAAATAAGGTCATGTGTAGAAGTGTTAGATACCATGGTGAAGTAGTCCAAGATCCACCATAAACCTAAGTCCCATGTACGAGTGATGAATATGACACCTAACTGATGACTCATGAGCTCCATGAATGGCTAAGTAATATGCTCCAAACACCCACCAATGTCATGGGGATTCAAATAAATAGAATCTTCAAAAACATCATCCACATAGTTGTAAAGGGTTGAAGTTGAATATGGAAGTAATAATACCACTGTAGAATATGCAAGTTGAATGCTTGTAGTCATAAGTGACTCATGATTTCTCTCATTGTTGTTCTCTACATAAGGTGGAGTATATTCATCATATAGAAGATGAAAGTAGTAGTCATCCCAGAAATGAAAATTAACCATATACCAATCATCACACGCATCCTTTAATCATAATATGCATATATTTATTAGTTATACTCCTTCATTTATCCGACAACATATGCTCATAGAGTAATCTGGGAAGGTTTCTTCCATCAACATTAACATATTGTCATTTTTTAGATCCATTAGGGTTTTAGAACAAAATTTTTCAATGGCTATAATGCACAAGATATTATTCAAAATCAAAACATATAATATTCCAAGTAAAACCTCTGAAAATATTCTATCCAATGGTGTTGGTATCATGGAGATATGAGAAACATGTCAAAAGATATCTTCTTTGCAGTATACATGGTTGTCACAAAAAATCCTTGAAATAGCTTATTTCAAATCAACGATATATAGACCTCTCAAACTCCGATTGAGACATTAAAAATTAATCAATTATTTTTCCAAGAGGAACTCACATCTACAACTGGTTTTGGAAAATTCTACACCAAATGCTATAAGAATTGATCAAAATTTCACATCCCTCCTTTTTTCGTTCCTTTGAAAACATGCAAAATGAAAAATTTACCCCTTTTTTGGCCCAAGAAATTTCTATAATACCAATTGCTTGTTTTTAAGCAAAAAAAGGAACTATGGAATTTCTATTAATAATATACACAATCTTATAGTCCGAGTCTTCGGGAGGTTTCCAAAAAAATGGAAACCAGACCTCCCTCCCTTGATCATCTCAAAATGATTTCAAGTCTGATTTAAAAGTGTTGACATAGTTTCAAAACCTAGGGGTTTCCATAGAATGAAACCAACCCTCTACTTGCTAACTACTTCAATAAATCTTCAATCGAACAAAAAGGCCATTAAACTGATAGTTTCTTACATAAACTGAGTTAAAAAAGAAGACTTGAGAACCCAAAATACCAGGATAACTTGATAACTCCCATGCTAACCCTGGGAAAAAATACTACCTAGGGTCATCATGGATTCTTGAGTGGTCTGGGCACCGCACTCACTTTCCAATCGATACCTTGCGCTTCTGTTGGATTTCAGACTCTCTTCTTCCTCTTCCACTGAAATCGGGTTTTCTCAGGTTCCTTCCAGCTTCATTCTTTCCTCTGCTCCAACCTTCTATATGTTCATAATTATCTTTGTCCTTTCCTGGAACCGGATGTTGAATTGTTCCTTGCAGAAAATTTCAAATTTAACTTCCAATACCCATATCGCCTGGTGGGTGGCCTGCATTTCCTCTTGTTGTTGAACCATGGAACACCATCACTTACGTCATCCAATATACCTACGCAAACTGGAATAACTTGGTATCCCTTATGCGGGATTTCCCTGGGTCGAGGACCCATTCCTTTACGGACCCCAAAATTTCTTCACCCAACATATTCTTCCTCTTTCTCCAAACTTCCTCCTGGACTCTACCCATTAGTTATTTCTCTTCTGCTGAGCATAGGTTTTGATATCTTGCCTGGGCCCCTCTGGCTACTCTCTTCATGCAACAATTGATTATTGTAGGAGTTCCTGCAAAATGCCTCCCTCCGCCTTTCCTGGGATGCGAGACTTTATTCCTATGAGGGACCATATTTTATCCAACCATGGATCGACGATGTACACCTTCCATATTCCTGGACTTAGATTTCACAACTCTCATTACCATTTCACTATAATATTCATGGAGGGAGGCAAGGTAGATTTCCCCTCTAAATGACTGGTTGATTCCATTATTAGGGAAATGGCTCCACCCGCACTCCTTCTTCCTCTCAGAGAGATTTTTCTGACCATAACGGTGGATCCATCTCGTTAAATCAGAGTGACTTTAGAAGGGAATTTTGACTATATGGAGATCTATCAACTTCCAATTCTTATTGCCAAGGTTGTTTTCCCACTTAGAATTGACCCTATACTTTCCCCACTTACGCCCATTATTTCTCTGGTTGATCCCGATCCTATGGGGTTTGGGCAGATCTCACCTTCTCATAATTGTTTTTTGTGTGGTTGGGTATGGATATTTCATCCTTCCCCCATCGATATGTTTCTCGATCCAAAGTGTGGCATTATGTTGCTTCCTCATTAAGTCCCTGTTTCTTTTCCCATGATGGCAACTGGGAAACTAGACCGCTCCACCTAATGTTGAAAATACCTGTGGCCAGATCTCCTTGTGGATCATAGAAACACCTGGGTTTCTAATATCCCTTGTGTATCACACCCATCACCACCTATCCTATCAATTCATTATGTGTCGTGACGATTGAGACATGTCAGGTTATCCCTGAAGTCTCTTGTACCCACGTCGAGCCATTTCCATTGGGACTCCTTCTGAGCTTGGATGACAGCTATGTTTTTGAGGTAGTCAATGGTCGTGCTAGCCCTTTTCTTGACATGGCTTGGGATAATCACTGGCATGCCCTGGATTGTCATCGCCACCTCCTCAAGCCCGACTGATAATCTCCAATTCTTTGAAACTTTGTCTAGAGGGGCATCGTTTATGATTTTTCTGAGGGCTGAAACCAAAAGTTTGGATTCGCCTTCAAATATGAGCGTCGTGTATCCCTAGACCTTCTCGCATTGCAAACCTACCAGTAATCCCTCCAATTCTTCTTTTTTGTTAGTGGTGTGTCCTAGATGGACTATGTACAGGCTTATGATTTCTCCCTTGGCATCTCTAAATATTCCTATGGCCCCTCCCATCTCTGGGTTCCCTTTCGATGCCCTATCAAAGTTCAGTTTCAGGAAGCCCTGAGGGGGCCGGGGGGGCTCCCAAGTCTCTCCCAACAGCTAATGCAGAATCTGGTTTCTTACTAAAGGGAGCGTCAACATTCCTTCTCCAGGACTCCATTTGGATAACAACGATTTCTCATGCCCAGTCATTGTTAGGTATTTTGTTTTCCAAGGGGTTTGGGAAATGGTATCTTGAATATTTTTTATGACGCCTTGCCATAGCAGGTCCAAGGACGGGGCCTGGTTTCAAAATATTCTTTTGTTTCTAGTCTTTCAAATATTCCATAGGAGGAGTCTTGGAAAGAGCATCCACGCATGATTCAAAATTGGATTCTTGTATGGAACTGTTCTCCAACCTTCAATTGTCTTTATGATGTCTTGTCTATTCCAGTCCAAAAATATGAATATTGTAGCTCCTCTATCCCATAATTCTGAATCCAGCGCGCACTAGTTGAGGAGGTGGTTGAGGGTTTATTCTTCTTGATTGCATATAATATAGATTTACAGTCTCGCAAACCCTGTCTTTAATATCTTTTCCCATGTTAGAGCCTTTCTTTTGAATTCTATCCATAGAAAGGTGGCCACTTTTGGCCATAATTGTGGGTTCCAGACCTTAGACCAAATTCGTATTTTGGGTTCGTTTCCCAGACCCAAGGCTTCTTGGTGGGCTGACTTGGTGTAGAATTTATTGTCCCCCTTTTTCACCCATCTGAGGATATCTTGGCCCTTCATGTTAGGAGGTGGATAATCTTTCAGAATATCCTCCATGACATGAATAGGGGTGTCGGTCCACTCTATAGTCCATAATGTTGGCAGGATCCAAAAAACAATTCTCCTAGTGCCCTAGTGTGGGTGTTCCTCCCACTATTTTTCTACTTTCATCCTCCCAGTCCCTATCATATTATATTTTATTTCCTATAGTCGATCATCCGATCTTAGCGCCCACATTTTCTCCTAAGTGTCTTCCCAAAAAAGGGTTGACTAGCCATCATGCAACTCCCAAAAAATCTTCTTTTGCACCAATTCTCTATTTTTCCAGGCGTAGTTCCATATTATCCATCCTGGTATTTCTCCTTCCAGTCGAATCTAGTCTTGAGGGGAGATATATTTGGCATATTTCCCCTGCCAAATTCTATCCCAGAGCATTGTTGGGTTTTTTTATCCATATCCAGAAATAAAAAATAAAAAAAATCGCTAGGGCCTAGCGCATCCTTTGGGAGTCTTTTATCCCTAAGCCTCCTTGAGCCTTTGGTCTATACATTTTTTCCCATACTACTAGGGCCCATTTTTTTTTTCTGTTTTTTTCCCTCCCCATAGGAATTTTCTATGTAAAGAGAGAATTTTATGATAGATGTACTCGATTGTTGCTAACATAGAAAACAAATAGACCAGCATAGCCATTAGTACTGATTTATAAGAAAAATTATTCCCAACAAAGTGAGGAATCTATGGGTCCAACAATTGAGCTTGTTTTCCAATTTAGTTAGTAGTTCTTTCCACCCCAGATTTCTTATAGATTTTTCCAATAAAGGGGCTCCTAGGTAGCATGAAGGCAGAGAGGATATTTGGCATCCTAAAATTCTGAATTTTTTTAGTTGTATGATATTTGCGGAGTTAAAGAAAAAGATGTGGGATTTATCCAAGTTAAGTTTCATTATTGAGGTAGATAGGAAGAAATCTAGTGATTTCTTGATGGCTATGGATTCCTGCACCGTGGGCTTCCTTAGGAGAAGGGTTTCGTCGAAAAACTGAAGATAGCTCAATGGCTCTACATGAGGGGAGATTACTAGCCCTTTAAGGTGACCTTCTCTCTAGGATTGATTCAGGAATATCCATAAACCTTCTGCAAGGATGATGAATGGGTAGGGTGATAGGGGATATCCCTGCCTTAAACCCCTGTAATACCCCTATTTCCCCCAGTTTGTAAATATAACTATAACTAGCCAAGAGACTATGGCAGACTAAATATGTGTGAATGTTTTATTTGATGAACCTTTGTATAAAAGGGTCAATGTATGAATTTTATGTTATTAATAGAAATTGGATATGTGTTGCACAATTGCTAAAAGGGGGGAGTTTTCCAAGATAGACCATGAATTCTATGAGAGATATGGTGAGGAAAACCAAGAATGGTTGAGATGACCCTCACCAAACTAGTACCTACTTGGTGTAATTTCTCAACAGTCCTCTGACCCAGAAATGAATTATCAATGAGGCTGGTAGTTGGAAGGCCATCCTCAAGAGTTAACGAAGAGAGGGGGAAGGGTACCCATATGTAAGGCTTCCAGGCCTGAACATGAATTGTGGATTCATAGCCATGCAATATTGTTAAGGAAGGAAATAAAGGAGGTAATTCAGGGGATAGAGACAGATCTGCAAGAAAGAAGAGTAGTGAGAACAATATAGAGAAGAGAAGAGAAGAATGTTTTCGACTCTAGAATTGAGAGAAAAACTCAGAAGCAAGCTCATTTTGGCTGTAAGAAGCCATGGGAAATGTTTCCCTACAATTTGATAAACAAGGCTAATGAGTGACTGAGGAAGTACTCATGCATACCTCCTTGGTTGGAGTAGAGAAAACCAATTTACAATTTCTTGTTGGAGGAGGAGAGTAACCTCCATCCCTGACTGTTGTGGAACAAGGAGAAAGAAACTCTCAGAGAAGCATGGTCTAGCTAGGGGGTGGCCAGTGGTAAATCCGTCAAGATGGTTGTGCCTATAGTTGGGAGGAAACGTGCACCCCTTTCAACAATCTCTTCTCATTCTCCATTTATGACAAGTATTATCATACTCTGTGTATATATATTGGATGCGATGATGGAATGTATGTGTTTATGGTTAAGTCTTTCAGTATTTGAATAGTTATTAGAAATTCTCATTTTCTTCTGTAAACTGATAAATCTATATGTTGTTTGATTTATCTCAGTTTAACTACTATAGATTCATGGGATGTGAATCTGCAGGAGAGTCACGATAGGAGTAACTAAAACGTCTAAGTCATGTCGATATTTTGAGTTTTCCTTAGTCAGAATGTTAAGTTCAACTCTGTGGGAGAAGGGTGTTCCCTTCATACTATCCACCCATCTAATTGAGGGATCATGACCATGTCCTTAACCCATTTGTTTCTAAAAGGATTAGTTCTTATCCCACAAGAATTTCTAAAGGACCCATATGACTAGGGCCTTGGATATCCCCTATCACCCTACCCATATGACTAGGGCTTCGGTACTTCATAACTTATAACTCCACAACCCTCGAGAGTAGATGAAGTCTGGAGTCACAAAAAAATGAGGGTCATCGATCTGGGGATTCATTAGTGATCTCTCTTAGCCGTTAGATTGGACTTAGGAAGGGCATCATTAAGTGCTTCAGCGAAGTTCCACTTCATGAGAATAGGAGTGGTCTAGCACCGAAACTCCTGAATGTCAGAGTCGCGAATTAATCTAGACCATTGATAATAGAAGGATGAGTATTCACAGATCAACGACTATCTAGAAGTTTGGGTATTCGGCAGTATAGGGACGTGCGAGTTTCCTTGGAGCTCTGCAAGGTAGAGTAAATTGTGGTCATGAATTCTAGGTACACATGGAAAGAGATCATATAGTCTGGAGACGTGGTACTCTGGAGGAACTTGGCCAAGAGTTTTCAAGGTGTGAAAACACTTGAAGTCACGAATGAAGAAGTGAATCTCAGTCGTTGATAGGTGGAGGACACGTGGTGCTAGATCCGAGAGTCCGGAGACTTGGATTTTCGGGGGATTTGCGATGTGAGGAGTTGCAAAATCTGAAAACCCAAAGTAATGGAGGTCATGGATCTAAGGACTACATGAACTCTTACTAACCGTGAGATTAAAGGGTTGGGCAATTATCAATCCAAGATGGCGTGGCATCCTGATGTCATTCAAGGTGATGTGGATCCACATAATGTGTGCCACGTGTCACCCAGATATGGACGTTTCACAGACCCCTTATGCCTATTATATCATGACACGTATCACCCCCTAATCAGGACATGTGTCACCCCTGGCCATTGTTAGGACCACATATTGTACCTTTTTGCCCATACTTTTTGCCATTATTATACCCTTCATCACTTGTATTTAGACTCATAATATCACTTCATCTGATCATTCCAAGGTATATAACGTCCTTTCTCATTACTATATGCTTAAT
>SNQJ01S0013224.1:134105-163656 GCA_010110895.2 Picea sitchensis | reverse complement strand
TTTGTCGATGACACCTTCCTAATGAATACCCCTACTGCACGTGAAGCCAACAAGCTAAACTCCATTCTCTCTGACTTCACGGAAGCCTTAGGCATGCTCTTAAACCTGGACAAATCCAAGCTTTACTTTTTCAATACGCCGATCACAATACAGAACCACCTGTCTAGACTTTTAGGTATTTCCAAAAGCTCCCTTCCTTCCATTTACCTCAACATACCCCTCACAGGGGAGCCGACACACTCCATTTCATGGGACAACCTGCTCCTGTCTATCTCCCACAGGTTAAATAATTGGACCTTGAGACCTCTTAATATTGCTTCCAGACTGGTGCTCCTCAAGTCAGTCCTACAGGCACTGCCCACCTACCTTTTCACTGCTCTGGAAATGCCTATCTCGGTAATACGAGCAATCAGGAGCCTCCAAAGAAATTTCCTGTGGCACGGTCACCAAGCTAATAAAAAATGGGCACTAGTTGGCTAGGATAAACTTTGCAAACCCAAAAAGTTTGGAGGACTGGGCCTCTGTGATCCAGGAAATCTCAACCAAATCATGGGGGGGAAAATGTGGTGGAGATGGTTACAACATCCGACAGAACTCTGGGCGCAAATTTGGAAACAAAAGTATGCCCCGAATACACAAACCAATCAATTAATTAGATTCAACGACCATATCCAAGGATCCAACATCTGGAATACGGCTTGGAAAAATCGCCCTCTCATTCAGAAGCATGCTTTCTGGGAAGTCAGAAATGGAGGAAGCACACTATTTTGGCAGGACTTGTGGCAGCAGCTACCCCCCCTCAGTGACTTGGAATATCTCATTCCTCTCAAGCAGAAGCTCAATCCGAATATCTTCAGGAAAGTTAGAGATCTTTGGAACCCAACCCACAGGGACCAACCCTGGAGATAATGGAAAACAGAGAGACCAAAATTACAGCGCACGAAAGACACAGATCTTCAAACCTGGCAAGAATGCATAGCCCAGTGGAAAATACCAATCAAAGAGGGACCAGACATCCTTAGATGGGGACACTCCACTACAGGTATGTTCTCAGTTAATGAATCCTATTACTTGCAGGGAAACTATCAAAATCAGATCCCGAAAATAATCTGGAGCAAAATCTGGAAAGGCATCCTATGGCCCAAAGTCTCCATTTTCCTTTGGCTCACAGCTCAAAATCATATCCTCACGTGGGATAATCTCATAAAAAGAGGCTTTATAGGCCCTTCCAAGTGTACCCTATGTCATCAAAGAGAGGAAACCATGGAACATCTTTTAACAACTGCCACTACAATCAACAGATCTGGGATTGGGGAGCCCAAGCTATGAAACACTCCAACAGAAATAGGAACAACATCAAGGAAACAATTGCGAACTAGGATACAATATCCTTCCATAACCCAATTTTCGAATGCATCTGGCAGCTGCTCCCTGGGTTCACCTTATGGGCAATGTGGAAAGAACAGAACAAACAAATCTTTCATTCGAAAAATTCCCTTCCTGCTATTATGTGGGAACGGGTCGAGAAGTTAATTCGAGAAATGGTTAATAACAAACCTTGGATTCCTGAAGATCTTCAATGCCTCCCTGAGGAGAAAAACATTCTCAAAAACTGGAATATGCATTTTCACGTCTGCCCTCCAGTGAAGGCAAAAGGTAGCCACTCCAACAACCCCATGAATTGGACCCCCCCCTCCACTAGGTTTCATCAATATAAACTTTGATGGTGCCTCTAGGGGAAAACCAAGACCGACAGGATTCGGCTCAGTCCTCCGGAACCATGTTGGCGAGATCATACATCTGGTGGTAGGTTTTCTGGGTGAGACTACAAACAATGTTGTTGAGCTCCTAAGCCTCATTCGAGGTCTCCAAGTTGCTACTCACAATCAATACCAAAAGGTCATAGTAGAGGGAGATTCTCAGATTATCATCCAACTCATCACAAAAATCCTTCATGGAGAACATCCACTACGAATCTATCCTAGTTGGAGGCTCTCATGACTTCTGGAAGACTTTGGAGCTATCATCCACCCCAACTTGACCATAATCCCTTCTCATGTGAAACGAGAAGCAAAAAAAGTAGCAGAATGCTTGGCGAATGCGGGAGTTGAGACCAAGTCAGAACACATACACTGGCGGGCCAATCTTTCTGATGATACAGATCTCTCGAGGCGCTACAAAGACCTTGCTAGTAGAGATGCCTCAACCCCAGATGGGGTGACACATATCGCAATACTACCACCAGACATAGTATTAAGCCAAGGTTTAAATGTTGTAGGTCGCTCCCCATCTATTCAACATTAACGATGGCAGCAGGCCATTACAACCGACCTCCAGATGATAGACTTTTCCCTCACATGAAAGAGCCGACAATGCATGCATTAAGTATGGCTGAGTTAAAGAGAGGCCAGGTGCAGCCGTCCCACAAAAAGATGAAAGCAAAGAGGTCTGGACGTAGCCGGATCATTCTTAATCTGAAACTCCCCACCGTCTATAAGCTCTGGTGTGTTTTTCACTGTGTCTTGTCAAGTCTGGGTGAGTCTTATACTCAAGCCTCCTCCACTGTGCCTAGGGAGCGAGGCAAGCCTCGACGCGGGTCGTCTTCGCACACCCACGCTGCTCATCAACAACAGAGGCAACATATGGAACGAGCACTCTCGCTGACAAACTCAATCCTTCGGAAAAGAGCGAGGGTTGCCCATCTCACACTCCATGCTCCAGTAATTGAGTTTGAGATGGAGCAAAGAGCTCGGACCCCACCAGTTCTAGATAAATGGTAGCCCATAGACATCAAGCGAGAAGAAAATCCTCCAGTTGAGCCTGATACTCAAGCTGGAAGCAACTTGAGGGGAAAGCTTGAAGAGGATTTCCCAACCTGCTACATAGAGGAAATACCATGCCCAGAAGACACCCCAACTGCCCTGGAGCCTCAAGCAAGAGACAAGACAAGAGGCAGGCTCTATGAGGATATCCCAACTTGCTACGTCGAGGAAGTGCCATACATGGACGAGGTCTCATAGAGAACCTGTGCGGTAATGGTGAACTACACAGACATTGCAGACAAGGACAAGGACGAGGGCAGTGCAGAAGCGGAAACGAGTATCTCGGGCGAGGCAGGAACAAAAGGAATGCATGCACCACTCCTCCGCCCGGCACACCTGGATCTAGTGTTTGAACTCTGAGGACAAATGGCATATCAAGAGAACCAAGCCCTCCTCATGGGACAGTGCTTAGATTTGCTCCTGGATGCTTATTCCAAGGCCCCAACGAATCGCAAATGTCCAACATGCGCCCAACCGTTTGTCATTCAGACCAAAGCAGCGTGGCAGGAGGACGAGGACGACAGGTCACCGGGTATTTGAGTTTGACTATTTTAGTCTGGTTTTCAATCTTGTTGTTCAACGTCAAGATGATATATTGCCATATGTCCTAGTTTCCTTCGGGCATGACAGATGGCGAAACAATATTTTGGCTTCTTCTCCTAGAAACAACATACTTGCCCCAAACTGTGTTGGTTTCCGGTAAAATGGAAGCACATTTGGTGGCAATAGTAACGCTATATCTCTCTGTATTTTTGTCAATATAATATAGCAGGTAACACCTTTTTTACTTAAAAAAAACAACAACATTTAAATGGGATTCCCTCATAATCCAACACGTCTTCCCTTTTAGATCCACCATAGCCCAAATTGATGAAGGTTGGGACATCTCCATTAATGTTAATCAACATTGGCACCCATAGAACACCTTCCATATTTAGGATTTTTGGAGTTGCATATTGAAAGGAGCTCAATGTTACAATTTAAATGAACTTGGGATTCCATAAATGTAGAGGAAGACTCAACATTCACACCCATAATAGAATATGATATTTCCAATTAGTATGTGAATTGAAACTTTCATTAGCACTTTAAAACTAGACCTGAATCCTTATGAAACCAAGGACTTTCAAATAAGGCAAGGTTTCTTTTTTAAATGGATTTGAATAGAAGTGAGAAAAAACTTAGAAATAAAAAAAACACTATTCATAGAAGAAATACAAATCTTGCTCTTGGCCAACCAACCAATATTCTCTACCTCAAATCTGCAACTCCATCAATAATCCATTCCAATGGGATACATATTATCCTCTTTTCATAAGTGGCCTCAATGCACTATTTTTTCCCTATTGAGTTCTCAAACTCCAATTCTTAAACTTCATGTGGATGAAAAATCTTCACTTTTTTTTTTTTCTTTAAAATATATATATAATTGATAATAACTAAAATTTAGCTTTTATATATATATATATAAATGAAAAAAATAAAAATAAATTTACATTAAAAACCATTTAACTATGAGAAAAATAAAGAGAAAAGAAAAGAAACTTAGAAGTTAGTTACTATTTAAAAAAAAACTTTTAACAAAATGTTTAAGTTAATTACTATTAAAAAACACTTTAACAAAATGTATAAAGCTTTTCTAATAGGATAGATTATGAAATTATTATTATGGAACATTTTAAGAGACATGTAACCCTTAGATCTTTTTTCTGATAGGATAAATTATGAAATTATTATTATGGAACATTTAAAAAGATATGTAACCCCTTTTCCTTGTGATATAAGAGAAGGTATAAAAGTAAATTATGTAATTTAATATAGTGTGGTTATTTTATTTGAATATTATATGGGAAGTTTATATTAATATAGATTATTTTAAATCTAAATTTATTTGACAATAAAAAAAATTAAATAAAAATTATTTATAAAAATTTTAAATTTGAATTTTTTTTATTTTCTTTTGTTAATTTGTGGGGGATCTGTCCTGTGGCTTGAGAAACGGTGATTTAGGGGAGGTTTCGAACCGGCCAGGGTTTAGAACCGGTGACTAACAACGATACTATTTATTATAGTATCTCTGGGTGCAACCACAAGTTTGACCACTACCTCAAGGTGTCCCCATGACTCTAGGTAAAGCCCTCACTAGAATTGAACCTTGCCCAACGGTGAAAAACTCCTCGCTTTCCACCATTAGATCCAACCCCTTTGGGTTAAATTTAAAAATTATTAATTAAAAATTATTTATTAAAAAAAATATTTTTATAAATATAAAAAAAATTAATATCCATTTATATAAAAATAATAATAATAAAAAAATAGTGAAAAAAAAATCCATATAACATTTATTTTTAGAAACCAGAAGGAAATAGACAAAGAACCTTATGAATCAGAAGCTTTTTGTCGAGATTTACTAGCAAATGCTAAACACCCCCACACCGACACCAATTACATCATAGTAACCTTAACCCTTACGTTTCTTCACATGCAAATAGATTATTTCCCCTCTGATTTTAGCTTCTGTAAACCTTTTGCATAGATGTTGTGTTTTATTTTGTAGAATTTATTATTTATTTATTCTGTTCTTAGATTCTCGAGCATATGTCCAAAGTATGTCATAATTTAATGATCGTTTGAACTCTTTATATGCAGATATTTTTCAGTCTGTGTCGTGCCTGATCCATTAACTGTATTGAAATAGCAGTGCATTATCGAGACTTCCCACCTAAGGTCACGAAAATCATGAAAATTTGACTGCGCGATATATCGCGCATTGGCCATGACAAAGCAGCAAAATAATTACAAATAGGGTTTTGGAATTAGGTTTGGAAAGATTCTCGGGGCATGCTCGAGTGAGGTCCTAGTCAGATCTTTTCAACTGCCTTGTTGTGTCGAAGAAAACTCCATTGATGGATCCAATGCACCAACGCTTGCCCAGCAATATCAAATTTTCGATTCAGTGCTAGACCATGTGAATTACATATTTATTCACTGCCTTTTTCGGCAAAAATTAGATATTCCGTTAATGTCGAATGCCCTTCGAAGTTCCCCCAACTGGTTTGGCTGAGCTACTGCTTAGCTCACGTTATCTCGATTTCATGGCGATTAGGTTAGCCAATTTTTAGGCCGGACCCGCATGTTGTCTCGTCCAGTTTTTTGGATATCCAATTACAGTGCAGAGAGCAGCTGCGTCTTCATTTAGTTTCATTAATTTACATCTCTCCTGGCTGGCTAGTCAGTGAAGGAGCCATTCGATCATGCAGCAAACTTCATGAGAGCTGTCAGAATCAGGTGACACAAACTTCATTAGAGCGAGCTGTCAGAATCAGGTGACACAAGAAGTCGGAGATTCCTTCCATTTAGCATTTTGATCGATTTTGCAATGACATGGGCAATTGAGAAATAGTTAAAATTCTTGAGTCATCATTTCACTGTACAATAAAGTTGAATTCAGATGGAATTTGATCATGCTGAAAATTTCTACGAAACTAGGTTAAATCTATGATGAGAAAGAAGATGTAATAATATGGATCAATTCAGAATTAGGTAAAACAGTGGAAACATCATTTCACCATGCAATGAATTTGAATTATAGTGAAACTTTAATCATATCTAAAAACTACAAAAAAATCTTTTTACTACATGATTAACTCATTCCTTTATTTAAAAAATCACCCCATCCAGAATAAGCTGCAATAAGGAGTAGGAGTATCAGTATAATGAAGCTTTATTTGATGGAGCAATAACTATTAATCAGCTCTGTCAGGCACATCTCATTTCCATAACTACTCCAAAGTGGAAATTAAATTCAATACGTGTAGAGAGAGGCGAGGTTGCGTACCATTATCAGAAGAGATTTTCTGAACATGGTATGCTGTAAATTGATCTCATACTCTAAATTCTATTGGGAATTCTATTGGGAACAAGGACCCAAAATTCTGCTTGTGGGAGTTGCAGCCAGCTCTAAGTATGCTTGCTGATAGAGATGGATATAATATTCTAACCTATTGGTGTGGTGATGCTGGACTCCATGGAAGCTTTTTAAGGGAAGAAATGAATTGGTGTGTTATATAGTATTGTAAACTCAAATCTTTCAGCGAGGTCCAGGACTGAGTACAATAAAAGAAAGAAAAAAATAATATCATTATGCGCAATCGCAACAAGCACAATTGCTGCAGTAGGCAGCCAGTGAAGAGAGGCCTGTGGTCACCCTTTGAAGATGAGAGACTCGTCCAATATATCACTTCCCATGGCCATGGTTGCTGGTCATCCTTACCTGAAAGAGCTGGTAATTATTGTTATTAACTCTTTATAGATTACTGATATTGCAATTGCTTGAAGCCTTTTTACATTGAATGATCTTATTATAGAAATCTCAGGATTACAACGATGCGGAAAGAGTTGCAGATTGAGGTGGATAAATTACTTAAGACCAGATATCAAACGCGGTAATATTTCTGAAGAGGATGAGAATCTGATCATCTATCTTCATAGTTTTCTGGGCAACAGGTATAATAATTTAATTTAAAATCACATGTATTAGCTATTAAATTGATTTACAATAGTTTTGTTTTTGAACAAAAGATTTCAAGCAATTTAATTGCTTAAATTATCGAAGTATACATACCGTATCCGTTCAGATTAGAACCTCTGAACTTAAACCTGTGAAAGAGGAAGCCTGTGTTTTCCTCAAACATTGTAAGACTAGTTTCATCGTTCTTAATTATGTCTGACGTTGGGGTATATGCAGATGGGCACAGATAGCTAAACATTTGCCAGGTCGAACAGACAGCGAAATAAAGAACCACTGGAACGGCTACTTGAAGAAAAAAATATTTGGCCGAGAAACGAAAGCCCTTGACAATAATATCCCTATAAATTCATCAATCACTGCTACAGATTTTTCTGTGGTTGATAGAATAGCTGACTCATATCATGAAAATAATCAGGGAAATCCTCCAGAACAGAATGTTTCTTGCAATTCTATACTTCGAAGTATTAACAGGGAATCTATTGGATTTGACTTTAGAGATGCAGCCTGTAATATGCCTTGGAGTTTAATGCAGGTAGAAACATCAAGCTGGAGAAACTACCAAGATAATATGTATGGATTTGATGTGGAAAATGAATTTAAAAATAATGAAATGTTGCCGGTAGATCACAGCTCCAGCTGGTCTCTTATAAGAGAGGCAACCAGAGTCAGTTCTGCAAATTCTCGTGAGTGGCCAGTTTCGATTCCAAGTAGTATGGCACCTGAGAATTATAATTCAATCCCTGCAATTCCCTCGTCTTCTACAGTATTTGGCAGTAATTCTGGGACAGTTGAAGCTGACACCAACATGCCTGCCGAGATTCTTGACACATATTTAATTTCATAATCTCCATTAGGTTATTAGGTTTAGGCTGCCCGGAGATCTGAAGAGGGGAAAACGTTTGAAGAACTATTATGAGTGCAGCAGCACAACAGCCTGTGAGATGATTATAGAATAAGTGCATATTAATGCTTTGAAGTAAGCAGTAACTGGTTGTGTAGATCCATATAATGCAGCGTATGTGATGTAGATGTACATAGTAGTAAGAAACAGGGTGAGATAAGTTGGTTTGGGGTTATAATACATGACCACATAGCATTGTCCTCTTGAGTTTTGTATTTCTGGTATTTGAGTGTGACAGATAGCATCAATTAAAGTTCCATATATATTGAAATTCTGACCAAGTTTAGTTTTGTATTTCTGGTATTTGAGTGTGGCAGATAGCATCAATTAAAGTTCCATATATATTGAAATTCTGACCAAGTTTGAATGTGGACAGGACTCACCATAGACTCCAGTCTATAGGTTATGAGGATGAATGAATGAATGAAAGGACATCAATGGCCACTATCAGCATCAGATTTGCAAAATTATTTTGCTCAAACAATTAAATAACTTATTATATGTGTGGAGAAAAAAAAAATCAGTCTTAAATATGTTTGAACCATTTTCTCTTTTGAATTACTTTCAATTTACATTCACAATATTTGAAAATTGATTTATTTTTCAATTTACATTCATACAGTTTTATGAATTGAAAAAATTATTTGACAAGTTGGCTCCATCATGTGTTTGATCAAGGCAATGTTTATTTCCAGTGTAGTTTAGTTTAATTTTAACATGATGGACTTCAATGTTAGGGATATAGCGACCGAAGCGATTGGACTAATCATGGCAAGGATGTGTAGGGATCCAAAGCATCATTGAACTCATTTTTGGTAATCGATAATGACAATGTTTCCATGTAGGTGAACTTGATCATTAGCATTGTGTGTTATTATGATTGTGAGATGCAAAGTTGCTTTAACCATAACCTGTTCGTGAAGATCGAATCTATTGCAACATAGTGGCTCAACAAAAAGTTCAAGTTCATAGTTACAATAAGGTGACGAAGCTAATAGTTGCAATAAAGTGATGAAGTGATGTTAGACCAAATTTATAAGGGATTTGTCTTGTTAAACAAGTTTATTCATAAAGGGGGTTTTAAAATTATGAAAAATAGGGTCAATATATTGTCGGTATTGGGTGGGTGTGTAGGGTGTATTGGGGGATATAAAAAGGAGCATCTAGTAAAAATAGGGGATATCTAGTAAAAATGGTTTTTTTTTATTGGAAACATGTATTGGGAGGGGATTCAACAAAAGGATTTTGGGAGGTATTTTTCAATGCCTAATGAAATTATGTAACACACTCGACCCCTAAATACCCTTTCTAGGGATGGGACATTTTTGTTCTTCCTAACTTTCTCAAATCCTAATTCCGAGATCTTCATGGGTTACTGCTTGTCACGAGCTTTCTAATGGTCTCCACCGCACTAAAATCCGAGCTTTGGTCTGCAAGTTATGGCCTCTCGAAGTTACCCGGGCAATGTTAGTTGGGGTCTTCAATGTTCAGTGTTGACCACTCCTTTTTCCTAATCCCCAAAATCTAGCCACATGGTCTTAGCCAATCGACATTCATTGTTTTACGTTGAACATCCCATTTTCGGCGTTTCGACAGTCGGCAATCGGCAATCGGTGATCAACTTCCTAACCTTTCGGCATTTCGGCGATCGACGATCATCGTTGAGCGTTCAACGTTCAACGATCGACAATCTTCATTGAACATCCTTGTACTAAACTATGCCCAAATCTTCCAAACTCCCGAAATTACACTTTCGGTGTTTCGGCGATCGATGATCGTTGTTGAATGTTCGGCGATCGACAATATTTGTTGAACATCCTTGTACTATACTGTGCCCAAATCTTCCGAACTCCCGAAGTCTCGAACACATCACCAACCCCGTTGGCCAAGCGACACGAATCAGAGACTGACACGCAGCAAGGACCAGGGGTGACATGTGTCCTCAATAGAGGGTGACACGTGTCATGCTCGAATAGGCATAAGGGGTCTATGAATCGGCCATATCT
This sequence comes from Picea sitchensis, assembly GCA_010110895.2. Lineage (NCBI taxonomy): Eukaryota > Viridiplantae > Streptophyta > Pinopsida > Pinales > Pinaceae > Picea > Picea sitchensis. The sequence continues at coordinate 153,396 of SNQJ01S0013224.1, read as the reverse complement.
GGGTGACACATGAGACGCGTAATGTGGGTCCACGTCACCTCGGATGACGTCAAGATGCCACATCATATTGGACTAATAGTTGCTCAGCCCTGCGATCTCGCGGTCAGTAAGAGTCCACATAGATCCATAGATATACGACCTCCATTACTTCAGGGTTTTGGAATTTGCAACTCCTCACATCGCAAATCCTCGAAGAGCCCAGCCTTCGGACTCTCGGATCTAGCGCCACATGTCCTCTACCTATCAATGATCCATATTACTTCATCGTTTGTGAATTTAGGGGTTTTCACACCTTGAAAAATCTTGGCCAAGTTCCTTCGGAGTACTAAGTCTCCGGACTATAGGATCTCTTTCCACATACCCTCTCATCCAACGGCTCTAGTTCGACAGACATCATTTGACAGGGGACAAGTAGGGGCCACATGTCATTCCACGGCGCGTTCCCAGTTGGTTGGGCAATCGAGGGTGGGTTCCCTAGATCGACGGTTGAGAGGGATCTTGAAGGATCGGAGGATCAACGGTCCACGTCACTTCGGAGGTTCGGAATTCGAGAGTTTCGGCGCTAGACCACTCCTATTCTCCCGAATTCTCTCGAAGTGGAACTTCGTCGAAGCACTTAATGTGACCCTTCCTAGGTCTGATCTAACGACTGAGAGAGATCTCCACTAGATTCCCAGATCGACGGACCTCATATATTCGTGACTCCGGACTTCGGATATTTTCGAGGGTTTTGGAATCATAAGTTCTGAAGTCTTGAAGGCCAAAAAGGGTTATCTCTTTCCGAACTAGCGCAGGGTTCCCAGACCCTGGTCATATGGGTCCTTTGGAAAGTCTCATGGGCTATACGCTTAACTTTTAGCTGGGAATTTGTTAAGGTCGTGGGTACAAACCTTCAGTCACATGGGAAAATTTCTGAAATATTTCTGCCAAAGCTACCCTGAACCCCAACATTACAAGTTCAATCTATGGGAAATTCCATTAAGGATTTTCCACTCAATACAGAGATTTTACCTTATTCTTGGGTCTATTTATGGACCCATGCCTAACATCTCTCCTACTGCAATTAGAGAACCATTCAAATGCAGGGAGTTACATAAGAATAATAAGCATTACCACTATGATTCAAACATTGTAAATCTTAACCATAAACACAGACATTCGATCACCAAATCCATTGTACTACATAGAGCATGAAAATACTTATCTATTACAGTTGATCACCAACTGACTGACTGTGGGTGTTCACCTCTCCACCCAACCATAGACTCAGAAGCATCCATTCTTAGCGCTATGGCCACCCCCATGCCAAGCCATGATATCACGAGGGAACTCTTGCAATTTCTCAAGGATTCTTTCTCTATCTCATCTTTTGCTCAAGTTTTGTTCTCTGCAAACTCTCAGACATCTCTTTCTCTGTCACGGCCTCGGCGAGGTTTATCATATGCTACCTCAGCATCAAGCTCATGGCCTTATGTTCATCATCCACTAGAGAGCTCTGTGTGTTCTCCTCTCTGTCTATATTTTTTCCTTGCACGCATGCACCTCCTTTTGGGAAGGTTCCCCTTCTTATCATGTTCCTTCTGTTAGAAGGAAACTTGGGTCAGCCTGGGTTTGCGAGACTCTATGGTACTTCACGCTGACAGTCTCATGTCTCCTAAGCCAGACCATGCTTCCATTCACGGGGGTGGTTGATTATCCAACCACCAGTCCTTCCTTCATTAATTGATTCCTCTCCTTGGAATCGAGATGAGGCTTATTATCTCAGCAAAGGGAATTTAGATCATTTGAACTAATGAACRCTATCCACAGTTTCCTCATTCTTTCCTCTAGTGATATCATGGCCAGTACTTCAAGACTTTACGCCCACAGTCAGTCATTGGCAAATCTAAATAATACATTTACATTGTTCACATGCCATAGCATGGTGATCATAATTAATGATTAATTACAAGTTGGGGAAAACATGGGTATTACAAATTAGGAGTATTATTTAATATCACATGAACACACGCCTATGTCATCAGTTCACTAAGTAGAAACTCCATGACCAAATAAAAAAACCTAATTAAAGTTATTTGCAAAAATGTGTGAATCAAGTATCATATGAAGATACTACTAATTTTAACTAGTATCATACATACATGATTTGCTTACACATATCTACAACCCATCTAGGAAATATAGCTTCTCATTAATCTATATTGTAATACCCATCTCAATGAATTTGTTTACATATGGAGATACTACTAATGTTAACTAGTATCACACATACATGCTTTGCTTACACATATCTACAACCCATCTAGGCAATATAGCTTCTCATAAATCTATATTGTAATACCCATCTCAGTGAATTTGTTTAAATACATTGATGAAAGATATTGTTTAAATATATTGGTTGTAAATGCATATATGTCTTGAAAGTTTTTCTAACCAAGCATATATTATATGTTTAGCAATATATTCTTAGCAAAAGATATATCATGAGGTTCTCCATGAGGCTGGAGTTACAGTACCTCATGTTTTCAATATTGTACATGTATATGATATGTTATGTGATTATTTGAATTTCTGATGAAGTTCTAAGGATAATCTATTAGTGAATGTTGATATGAATAATAAGTATTTAATATATAAATATTTCATTCTTTTTTAAGGTAAATTTTATGTGTAAGATGAACATGATGTAAAAACTTAAGCAACATAAAAGTGAATATATAAATGCTCATAAGGACAAAAGAGGAGCTACAACTTAACAAATATCATTGGGTAAGGAGATTGAGTAACGATAAAGTGTACATTAGATTGAGACGGAGGAGCTAGACAACTTAACAAATAGCATTAGTTAAGGAGAGTGAGTAACGAGAGCGTGTACATATGCCTTGAGAAAAGTTGGCATGTATTCATATAGATCATTATTCTATATATAAATATTACATTTAGATATTTTGCAAGATTTCGTGGTTATGAATTCATCTCCATTTTAAACATGTTTTGATTCTTTGTAGAATTTACAATCCTTACCTTTTTGCTTAAATGTTATTTCGTGGTTATGAATTCATCTCCATTTTAAACATGTTTTGATTCTTTGTATCATTTACAATCCTTACCTTTTTGTTTAAATGTTAACCTTTATTAGTCCTTGCCCTTCGGGCTGGTAGGGACTATAGTAATCGTTTTATAAGGATTTATTAATCTCGAACAAAAACCAAGAATTTAACTTAAATTTTTTGCAAATTCCTAAATTTTTAGTTTTACATTTGATATTTTATCCTAAGTTTTGAGTTTGGCCTCATATCGAGGCAAACTTAGGCTAAAACCTCACATAATTTACCTGGTTTGAACTTGAACTTAAGAAACTACCGACACGATGAAGTAATGCTAATTTTCAAGTTAGCATTACTTCACTAACATTAAATATTTTCCTATGCATAGTCCATATAATATGTGTTGAGTACATCTCCACGTGGTAGCAGCAACTTCACAGGTGTTGAACATCTTTACATGTGTTGTGATCGTTGTTTCAGCAGTGGACTTTAATTATTCTTTAACAGTAGCACCGAGGAGTTCATTGTCTGCTCGCTACAAATGAACCGAGGAGTTCATTGTCCACCCTGCCCGCTATAGATGAACCGAGGAGTTGATTGTCCACCCTGCCCGCTACAGATGAATCTCAGGAGGATTTTAAGCAATGTTACATGTTGCTTGAGCAATGAGTTTCTTCTGTAATTTGTAAGTAACTTCAAGCTTCAAAACCCACCCGATTTTATGTTGTAATTTATTCAACATCTCTAATATACATGAATATGTTATTTGTTTATGTGCATGTCTTGCATATTTTGTTCATGCTCTGATATACCTCCAGATTTGTGACTGTGGATCTCCATCTTGTGAGCATGGATTTCATATTGATAATTTTCATAACCCTTCTTGTGTATGTTAGAGGGAGGTTTGGGAATGCATATAGGGTGTTCTTTCTCTGACAATTGTACCCTTCCTGTAACGCTCCAAGTCATCTCTCTTCCCTTGCTTATGAGAATCTGTGAGAGACATATCAACTCTAGGTCCAAAGGAAGAGGTTGCGTGAGGCTATTTTATGGGCGCGTTGGGATTTCCATCCGCGTGTGCCTAGGGCTATGAGAAGAGGTTGATCAATACCACGTCCTATTCTAGTAGTACAAGAAGAAACTTGCAGATTCGTTGGCAACTGCATATGCATTGTGAAACGAAGTGTGTGTATGTTATAGTAAATAGAATTGCTTAGTTTCTTAATTCTTGTCGAAGGAATTTGGAGTCAATTTGTTGCAAGGAAGATTCGTTGGTGGTTCCTGTTGTTATGTGGATCTATGCTTTGACCTCATAGTATTTCCTGGTATCGAGGCGAGGGTATTTCCTGGCATGAGGTTCTTATCTGTCACCCTGTGAGCGGAAACTCAACTATAATATGGTAAATCTAAAATTTGACGAAGAAGTTTTAGGAGATGAATGCCCAGATTTCTTACGTCACAATAATCAATGAAATCTCCAATTGAACTTAAAATTTAACTTGTTGTTATCTTTTTGGCAAATTGTCCATTCTCTCAAGCACATTTGCTCATGCATTCCTTGTATTTCAAATTTTCAATGGTCATCGGTTCCACTTCTGTATCTTGTTTATATATAACATTTACACTAAGTTGAATCTCTCCCATATGCCCTGTCATTACATTCTTAGAATCCTAATTTGAAAATTTTAGTTGTAGGCAATCAATCATAAAGTGATTTACTTATCAGACAAGGAACTGCACAATAGCACTATCTTTTATTGAATTAATATAATTTAACAACACAATCCCTCTTCCATTCGAATAAATTTTTCCAAGGTGGAGGATGCTCTATTGTGATCTCAACACTCCCTTTCTTCCTGCCTTGTTATATCTGTCTCTTGAATTATTGCATGGGATTTTTCCTTGGAGGTCTCGATGTCATAATCTCAATTCTTATTCTAATGCTTTTCTCCAAGTCTGGAGAATATTTGACATACCAATTCTCCCTTAGTCTACCAAGATTTTCCAAACTATTCACATTCGCGTTTCAGAGAAGGAAGTTAATTATGGGGAAATTTGATTTAATTGTCAATTTGAAGATCATGAATTTTGATTATTCCCTTCCCTATTCTGACAGTTTCCAGTTTTTTAATTGTGATTTGAGAATCTCCTTGGATTTTTAGGAACTGAAAATTCCCTTTTCTTATTTGTAAAGATTAAAACTATTGTTTTAACCATGACAACATTTTAATATCCAAAATGAAACTATTGTTTCAACCATGAAAATAACCAAAGCATAAAACATAATTTTAGAGCAAGGTAAATAATGAGCATGCAAAATGCACATCCAAAACAGATTGTGCCTACAAAATCCAAGTAACAGAGAAAGACGTTCTAATAAACACAAATAGCAAAATCCAAGTAACAGAGGAAGACGTTCCAATAAACACAAACAAAATCATGCAACAACACCATATATCAACTATCATGCCATGCAAAATAAAATGGCTTTTTGTAGATGTGCATATTGAAATGAATAGCTTTCTACCTTGAACGTGGAAGGAAGTCATCGAAAAGATAGTCTACAATATCAGCTGGTGCAATTGGCAAGAGATCCTCATTTCCGGCCTCACTCATCCCTTCAAAGTCAGCACCAGTTAAGCTTTGTTCATCCATTTCAGCGGGAGGAGGAGAAAGAGAAGTGAGTCCATATTCCTCCACAAAATCATCAAATAAATCAACACTAGTGTCTACCCCAACTCCAGGACCCCTGGTGCTTGTGCTTGTTGATGGCACGTGTTTAGTTTTCATATCGCTATGCATCCTCATTTTCACCACATTATAAATAGATTAAAATGCCACTTCACCTCCTTTCTCAAGTAGTAGGAAATATAGTCATGACACGCATCTAGTAATGTCATGCCCTTTCTCTTTAATAATTTTGGATGCAAGCACCACGTACCTTCCCCACTTCGCCTTCTCTCTATTTTGGTCAGCCATCAACATGCATGTAAACTAGGTGGAATCACCTTTGCAACTTGCATCGTAAACCCAAAAAGGAATATTAATAATAACATATCAATGTAAAGCTAAAAATATATTAATAATAACATACAATGGCAAAAAGTAAAGCTAATATTTAAAAGTAAAGCAATTTTAGCCAATTAATAAACTGAACCATACTATTTCATATATATTAGCAGCTTAGTCATTCGACACATGAATAACCTCTTTTACTGGTCTTACAAAGTAAAGGGCCACATATGTAGAAGCAAAAAATCAAATGTTTTCACAACAAAGCACAAAAGAAGTTCAAATCCTCGAATGTAGCTGAGATAACAACTAAAAATATTAAATTATGTAATTCTTCCTAGCTCAATCGAATAATCGGCCATAGCTGATTTGGAACAAAAGTAATGCGCAAACTTTGCAGTTACAAGAAATCAAAGTCATTTTCACCGTGCAAGTTTAAGAGAACTTAAACAACCAGAAAATAAATATTCAATGATAAAATTTTAAAATTTTATCATAGTGATATTCAATGGTAAACTTGAACACAATGAAATTCAACAAGTTATTCTGGTTCTCTTACGCCTGCAATTATGCATTCGTCGCATGTTATTTCTACCTTCTTGGCAGGGACCTGTTGCTCAACAACTGCCCTTATTGGTATTGGTATGTTCTTTTGACTTTACAAAATACAAATGCATTCAAGAATTGTTGAAGAGGGCCAAAGATGAGGTTGTTTTCTTATTGTGTATGTGTGAGAGGATGAGTGTGATTTTGTCAATGTAGTTTGAAAATGATATTTTCATAGCTAAACAGAAGGGACTAATGCACTTTGTGAATAATTTATTGCAATATACCTACATATGTGGAGGGATGGAAACAAGGGACTAATGCACTTTGTGAATAATCTATTGCAATATACCTACATATGTGGAGGGATGGAAACAATGGGAAAATTTAGAGCAAGTTTTGAAGCATTTAATGGTGTTTTGACCTAGTTGTAGGTTGGATAGAATAGGGGCTCTTACCTAAGATGAAGGATGGTGAGGAAATGATTATCTAGTGCATAAGTTAGCAAGTTCCTAGATGATTTCTATGATGTTACTTATGAGTATCATTGAGTCATTGAGCACTCATGTTTCTAATATGTAGGCTAGTGGGTGGTCCAATATATGTGTAAAGATGATTGAGAGCTGTGTTTCTAACTATATTATGGAGAAAATATCATGGGTGGATATTAATATCTCCCAAGGATATTCCTATTGATCCTAGATAGATAGAGGGATAGACTTATATGGATTTCATTTATATTCAAGAAATTGGATTCATGATTAAATTAAGAAGTGGTAGAAATAGCATATGTTTTCCTGAAGGTTGTCCTTCGTATATCCGAGTTGTTGTAGACCTGAAGTTCTAGCTCCAACCTCCATAACTTTCTTCTTACACACAAAAGACAAGAAATTCCTTCCTACTTCTCTTCTTGGTGTTAGGATCCTATATCTAGCTTGGATCTAATATGATTTATAATGAAACAAATCAAATCTGAACATTTATGCATGAAAACAAACAATCATAGGGGGAAACCAATGATCTATTAATTTGGATAATGGAATTGCACCAATACAATTACCTCTTAGTGTAGATGTATTCCTCTTTTCCCCTTGCTCCTTGCTCCTCCTCAACTCTTCAACCAATCTAGGGAACCTGACTACAACTAATGTAGATGGAGAAGCACCTCTGAATTTTGGCAGCATAGATCTGTAAATGATTCTTCCTCCTCATGCTCAATATTTTCCTTCCTTATATAGATCCTTTGTACAGGCTTGGGAGAGATTATAGATATTGTAGAGACCAATGGATACATGAATGATGTGAGTTCCAAGGCTCATGCCATGAAGAACCAACTCATCCCTCACTTACCTTTTCTAAACTCCACAAATCTAGAAGGTCACATAGGGTGTCATGGGTTTCACTATATTTGATCAACGACACTTCGCTTGTTGTCCATGTATGACAAGAGACAACCTGCAAAAATGTCCTAAATCTTAAGCTATAGTTGTGTCTTTTCTTTCATCTTCCATTGTATCCCCTTTGACCTTGTAGGGTGGAAACTAAGGTTGTAACAGATGCCCCTTAATGTGTAAGTTCAAGAAAGGAATGGATGGTTGAAACACATTACAATAAAATAGTATCCATCAAGGATAATTTTAAGGATGGAAATTTATATTAAAATGTAGAAACATGAGCTAATCTTGTTAGTCCTTAATATGCAAAATGTAAAATGTTTGGCGATAGTTTTGTAAAACTATTCAAATTTATAAGGATTTTATATAGTTTCTATAAACTTTTGGTGATTTTTTAGGTAAAATAATTTTATTCTATGGAATTTGGGCAAATATTTTTTAGAAAAAATGGAAATTGACGAATCTTTTTTTGGAAAAAACCATGGAAAATTAGCCCATTGGCGAAATTTAGCCCCTAAAATCATCTATGGTATCAATGTGAGACAGCGTGAAGAGAGAGAAAAGAGTTATGGAGGTCAAAGAGTACCTGCAATCAAACACCAAGGGTAAAAGAATATATAGACCATCCCCAAGACATACATACTCAAACTCTGAAGAGTATCAAAGCATGGCCGCCAAACATTACACTGTGGATCCATGACATGAAATGAAAGATCATGGCCACGAAAGAATACACAGTGGATCCATGTCATCAAATAATATCATAGCCATGAGAAAATACAATGTGGATCTATGTCAGCAATAAGATTGAATAGCCATGAGAAAATACAATGTGGATCTATGTCACAACATATATACATTAGGAAGACAACGAACACTGGGGAAATTTCCCCTGAAGTCTTCAAATTACTCATATTCAAGTGATATACTTCATCACAACTTGGGAGGAGATGTTGTAAAGGAAGGATGTGGCCCCAAACCCAAGGTATTCATCCCAAAACCCAATGATACAAATGTACAAGATGTGAATAGAGGAGTTTATGTCGCATGGTAGAAAACATTTGATTACCATTCATTGATGTATATCATTAACAGACACAAGGGGACCCACCGATGAGGAATATGGACCCAAAGGTACCTATTACAATATAGTGAGTTTGAATAGAGGATCTGATGTTGAACACTCATATAATCAATTGATCATGATTCAATGATGACAACCCACTATTGATCGAAAGGAGGCTTGCCATTGAGGACTACAAGCTCCAAGGTACTATCTAGTTTCTAAATCCCTCTCCTATTTAATGTGTTGAAGTCAGTAAGAAGAGATTTATTGAAGGATATCCTTAATGTATCCCCCATCAATCGATACAAAACATACACCAAAAGATGATGTGAAGAGAGAGAATTACCAAGTACAACTAACACAAGGAAGGCCAACTTGGAAAGTCAACAAAATAGAAGATGGATTACTCAAGCTTAAAATTCCCTTGAACATATAGCATGACACACTGGTGAGTTTGCAACAAGACACAAGAGTTGGACGGATATAGTGCAAAAATGTAGGAGGCATTGAAGCACTCTTCATGATGACTGGAAGAGTAACAAGTCTGAGGGGTATCTCTGACTCATATTATTGGGATGGATTCTATGAAAACTAAAACCCAACTATAAGATGATGACTCAAATGGGTGCCATGTTCAAGGGTGACTTGACTAATGCTAGCATTTAGAGAATATATCAATGATAAAAAAAAACCCACTCTTTTTTTTATTGTTTTGATTTTTCGGTGTCTCCTTCATGTTTTAACGAGCGCGAAAGAGAGATACAATTATGCTCAATAGTGTATTTTCCGTTCAATTTTAATGAGCCTGAAAAAAGAGTTAAAAGTATACTCGTAATGGTGTATTTTTCATGTCTTTTAATGATTCTAAAAAGGAGATAATTGTTTTCTCAATGTGTATCTTTTTCATGTCCTTTAATGAATCTAAAAAGGAGATAAAAGTGTACTTGTATAGAGAAAATGAGTGGCTTAACAACATGCTCCTATGTTTCAAGTGCATGGAACCGACCTAAGCACAATGAATGTAAATGGTATTGGAAAGTGAGATCCACTCTTAGCAGTTCTCTCCATGGGATGGTGGATGCAAAATGGAGACCAAATAATGCAAGAGGTGGATGGTCATAGGTTACTGCAATAGTGATAAGAAGGATCTAGGAAAACAAAAATTTAGCAAGGGGATGTAAGATACAAGCAACAAATGCATAAACATAAAAAAATTGGGAAACCCCTCGGGATATGTCCATAACATAGATGAAGAGAGGAAAATGAGTTTCAATGTCAATTCATGGCGGGACTACAAGAGGGTTCCCAGGCCTACAGGAAAAGCGTGGCATGGGTTTCAAATGGAAATCTGAGTTCTAACTAGGGTGCCCCTAGAGGGTAGGAAATACCGTGAAATTTACGAAGTGAAAAATAGAGTGGCTAATGTCACATCCTGGCGTAATTGAAACTAAGGCATTGTGATGGGAAAATGGATTGTTAATAATGTAGAGTATGGATGCAGGGAAGAACATGTCCTTATATGCTAGTTTTAAGAACACATACCTCAATTTTAGTGGAAGTCGCCATCTTCATAAAAAATTCCTTTTAATCGTGTCAACATGTATAAACTAGATTATGGGGTCAAAACGTGTAGTGAAATCTCAAAAAGGAAAATATTTTTGGCTTTTTTGGATATGATATATGGAAAACAAAAAGCACTCACACCACACACCTATGTACAAGGCACTGTGCATATTGATGATTTACTCTAAGTATATCCCATTACTAGGCTTAGGCCAAGGATATCTATCATCATCTATGAACTCATGAGTCATTGTCGACATCATATGGCACACCATGCTATGGCCATGCCACATATTAATGAATTTTTTCAATCAAATATACTCATCATGAGTAGTCTCGTGAGATAAAACAACTCCTTCATGATTCCCATTAAGATGTGAAGGAGGTATGAAACAAAAATCTTCAGAGGAAGGGATAGTAGAGAACTCGGCAGAAAGTTCCAAAAAATATAACCGAGGAGGAAAAGGGTCAATACTTGAAGGTCTATTGGATTCCCTAGAAAATTCCACCAATCTTGAGTCAAAAATCATCATGCTAACTCTCATGGGTTCCGAACTATGAAGGATGGATTATTGATGATGCTCATCTTCTCTGGGCTTATCTATGGAAGCCACGATTTCCAATATGGCCTCTTCTAAAGGCAACTCAAAATATGGGATGTCATGTGAACTTGGAGAGTCAACAACTCGTATGGGCGAAGTAGGTTGATCACAATCCATATGAGGATGGAATTTTTTATCAATATCAGTGGATGTTGATGGGATTTTCAAATCAACAATATCGACCATGGTGAGTGGCATGGACGCTCCATGTGACTCAACATCCTCGGGACAAGGTAACACCTAAGGATTGCAAAACCCAATGGATCCATTGGAAAATGATGAAATTATTTTGATAGAAGAAATGTTCACAAAAGGAGGTGGTGGGGGGAGAGGGAATGTTCCCATGAGAAAAGAGTCTTTGAACATCTCTGCATCGACACTCATATAAGACTATTGGGAATCAGTGGCAAAGGGTACATTAGAACCCACATTAGATCCAAGGTCTGAGGTACAAAACACAAGTTGATCAATTGTCACTATTTTCCCTTGATGAGGTAATCATAAGACCCTAAATATTGATGATACAAGTACATTCATCTCATAGAACCAAGTGCGCCCAAGTAATATATTGTACTCAAGAGGTGCAACGATGAATTCCATAGAAACAAATACATACTTACCACCTAACTCGATGGGTAAGGTGGTGATGATCCCATGGGGATGGAACATATGCCAATCGAATGATTTCAATAATGTTGTAGAATTTTCAAGGTTAGGAGAGACAAGGGCCTTCCAACAAGACATAGACATAATACAAGTTGAGGCTCCTTCATCAATCACATTGTGAAAGATATTTTTCCCCATCAATCTCACTTTAATATGGAAGGCGATTTGTTGGGAGAGCCTATGATTAACCTAATTGGAATCAAAGGTTATCAAACTGACTCTGAGAGATCAACCCCTCCTATGGAAGACAACAAGTCTTTTCATTGCATCAGGTGGCTTTGGAGGACTTCAAGTGAGGACATGGCATAAAGTGCCTAGGCCAAGTCTTCCACAATATTATAGTTGTGGGTGGCTCATGTATTTGGTTTATGTGTCGTACAATGAAGATTGTCATTTGGGGGGTGAAGCGATGTGTCTGAGGATGGATTCTTAATATGAAGAGGGCCACCAGGCTTGGAAGAATTTGCTATCTCTGAAACAAGAAGAATAGGCTCGGAAGTGTCATAGTTATTTTCTTGATTATGAAAATTGATCGTCTAGTCACACATGAAAATGGAAGCATTCAAGGATGACCCATCATGTTGAGGGCTACCTGTCATGCTCCCTTGTGGAGGGGTAGGATTTTTTGCAACCATGTATTGAGGTTGAGAGGGGAAAGGATGAGTTAATACAACAAGTTTTTGGGGGCCTCGTTGTTGAGCCAAAAATTCATGGACCTCATTATTCTAAGGACACTAATGAGTAGGGTAGTCCTCCCCACAAATCGTGTAGGGGAACCGAATCTTATTCTTCTCTTTCATTCCCTCCCCCCTAATTTTTTTGGTTGGGAGTGGTCCCTTGCTTAGTGTTGGTATTTTTATTTGTGTTCCTCTTCTTTTTCCCTCTAGGTTGTTGATGATTCTTCAATTGCATGGATTGCACCGAATTCACTTTGAAGGTCTGAGTGGGGACCATTGCAATTTGAGCATTAGAACTATAATATGAAGGGTGTGACTAAATAGACATGTGACCCATATAGTCAGCTAAGTGGCCCACAAAGGCATGGGAGACATAACCCACCACATCATCATTGTGGGGTCCTAGGTTTGGGTTTCTGGGATCTATCAACAACCTAGGAACATGTGGGATAATATCATAAAGAGTTCCTGACTAAGAGTAAATCAAATCTAAGTGTTGGGCATGCATTATGGATTTCTCTTCAGTATCCACCCTAAACATAGCTACATCCTTGGCAATGGGTGGTAAGAGGGGCTTTGTAAACCATTCCATTAGGATTTTGTTTGGAATATAGGACTTGATCATCCTATGTCTTTGTCTCCACTCATGTATATGATCATATATGTGGGTGGAGGTATCTTTTCACATAGATGTCAAGAGCTATGTTCCAATCTCATACTGAATGAGAATTTGGTAATGCATTAGAAATTCCATTTCCATGTCGTTAAAATTTTTAAAGGAAGTGCCTTGTAATTCAATATACCACCTGGTGGAAATTTTGGTCAAGGATATTTGGAAAAGATGCAACCTCACACTATTATCCATAAAATAATTGGATGAACACCACAAATGATATGTCATGATGTGCATGGAGGGATTTTTTCCCAGATTTCCATCGAATTTGGGCATGTCTAATGGTAGCGTAGTTGGCATGACTGGCCATGAAGGGTTATGGATAATAGTTTCATTTTTCAAACGTGAAAAATTAGGCAAGTATAACATTGCAAGGAAAGAAAACGATGTATGAGAAAATGAATATTGGGAGGAAGATGAAGTTCTTGAAGTCCTAGATGAATCTTGTGTTCCCCTTATTTTTGTTGTTGCCAGGGGGCTAAGGTGTTCCCAAAGAGTGAGTGCCCCAAGGGGTGGTGGCATTCCCAAGAACGTGGATGCTCCCATGACTAAATATTCCCCCAAGGCGATTTCCCCCACGGGTAGGTGTAGACCCTAAAGGAAATGTGTTCACAAAACCAAACCCAGAGACGAACCATCTAGGACTAAAGGTATGAATAAAGGGAAATCCTCCCCATTGTGTAAAGTTTCCCTCAAGGGATTTTCCCCAAGGGAAAGGTGTGCTAACCTATGGGAAATTAAACCCTCCTGACATATTTTTACCCCCAACTTGACTAGGGACAACCCCTAAACCACTAGGAACATTCCATCCAAAAGGTAAACCAGCACCTGACAATATCAGGCCACTCGTCAGAATGGTGGAGGTGGAAGGAATTCCACTCCCCATGCTGAAACCAAGGCTCGAATACCCAATAGAAGAAGATATAGATTTGGGCATCGAAACTAATGGGATGGGCATAGGAATGCTAGGTAGACTAATAGGTGGAAAAGAGGACACGAATGGTGTCCCTTAGATAGAGGGACCCATAGAAAAAGGAATAAATGGTGTAGGTACAATGACGCTTAAGGATGGTAAACTGGACATCACCAGGATTCCCCCAGTCCCACTCACGGAAGGGATTGATGTCTCATCCACATTAGAGGAAACACTTGGTCCTAACATGGTGTAAGGATAGATAAGAAAAGAAAAAGGTTCATTAAAAATTTCTCTTACGTGGATAAGTACGGGTGCTTCAAGATTATTTAAAGGAGGGTTAAAGTGTGGTGTATGAATTTCATCAACCACTTCCACTTCAACTAGACCAGTCTCCTCAAACCAAAGATAGGACTCTTTGAATTCACAGTCACCTATCTCATGCCACTTGAGGGGTGGTTGTACCTATTTGATTAGTTCTAGTCCTCATAATAAAAGGGATCAACATGGTGATTCAGGGACAGTGAAAAAATTATGTGTAGATCGAAACTCAATTCAACCTAAGAATGTTGTAGACGTGGAACCAAAGATCACACCCCTAACAAATCTAGGACAACAAAAAGTAAACCAATGGCTCAGGGGGGATTTGAGAAACATCCCTCTAGGGGAGATGAATTCCCCACAATATTGTCTAGTGAAGGTACGAGGAGCAGTTACGATGAACAATGAAAAATAGCCCTAACCAGTGAAAGCACCCTTTATTAAGGCGAGAACCCTCTAGGGGAACTAATACCATGAACACACGTCTTCCCCAAGTACTGCAAGAATGTCCCACCTGCAGTGACCTATATAGGATACCTAGTAAATGTCACTAAGGCCACCATATCACAATCAATGATCAGGAGAACAATCACAGGTCCAACCACATGTAATGGAAGGGTAACTAAGCCTAAAGCTTCAAAGGTGTTACCTCACATAGAGACGTGGCACTAATGAAACCCACATATACGTAGTAATCGAGGAGATATCACAAACACCAAAACAAGTAGAGAGGAGTAATCTCACTACTTGCCTCGATGTGACCTCATGCTTAACTCGTGTGTTAGAGGAGCTTCCTGAGACACTAGTTATAAAAATGGATTTTACACTCTTTAATGACTGCTAGGTTACGTTCTAGTGGCCTTAGAGAGTTCACTTTCCAATCCTATTCCAAATCCCTAAACCTATTTAATGTTGGTTTGGTAATAAAGAAAAGAGTCTAATTGATTTTAATTTATAAATTCTTTTCTTATGGTTGTTGTTTATGTCAAAGGGAAAATGGATGAAACCTTTATGGTGTTTACTCTTGACCCAACCAAATCAATTCAAAGATGTCAATTCAATTTGTTCACTTCAATGAATTGTAGCTATGGGAGGGAAAGAGACTCTTTCTTTTTCTTCATAAACTTCACAATGCAATCTCTCAAACACCAAGCCACCATGAAAAACAAATCAAATCCAAAAATTTTCTAATATCTCAAACCAAAGACTTCAACAATGCACTTTGTTTTTTAATGCTTCAAAATCTTGTAAGCATGCAAATATTTTTTGTTTATTTTTCCAAATATGATTCAAAGGGTTTCTTAATCTAAACAATAATACAATCTGCAAATGGAAAACCAGCAAATCAACAAGCAAGGTTTGTAGGAAATTGATAGTGACGCTAAAAATCCCACTCCAATGTCTCTACAAGAATTTCACTTAAAACTTACTTATGAAATTGGATCTAGTAATGAACACCAATCACAAGAGGACAAACAAACCAAATGCAATCAATATAGGACACTGCCAGATATAATCAGAAATGTTGGGTACACTGCCCAACTTCAATGGATCACTAGACAACAAACAAGTGTAAAATACCAATCCAAGAAAGCCACACAAATACACTTCAAACCAAAATTGAAGACAAAGGTGTGACAAAAGGACTCAATCAGAGACTACATACATAAATATAGACCAATCACATATCCCTAAAACCAAGAATATCAGATGTAATCATATGAATCTGGGAATTCTGCAATTTTCCCAATTTACAAGGGGTGTCATGGGTCAGATGACCTACAATATGTGACACGTCACTTGTCAGCAGTGGTTCAACAAGAAACACCCTACACAATTTTTCAAACAAAGAGATCTTACTTAGATCCAATCATATATGAGGGATCCAACCTTTGAGGAAGTATCAGGGAAGAAAAAAATCAAATCAAAACAGAGGATAAAAGGAAAGGGATTATGAACTAGATAAGAACCAAAGATTCTTCCCCAGTGGAGTCACCAGTTCTGTTATGGATAAAATCTCACAGGTGGATAGTAAGATCTCCCTAATAATCCTAGACATACAAAGTGATATACTTCTATGGATTTCCTTTAGAATCAAGTATTTGGATTCATGATTAAATTAAGAAGTGGTAGAAATAACATACATTTTCCTAAAGCTTGTCCCTCATATATCATGGTTGTTGCAAAACTGATAGAGTCATATCCATAGTGGAATAAAAAAACACACACTATGTTATGAAAAGCAAGAGACAATAGAAAATATGTGCTCCAATTCCCCGGAAGGGGAAATTATATTAAATCAAACCATTCCCATGTGTGTGAATTTAATGTGCAAATGGTCCCTTTTATAATGATAGGTGAACATAACAACTATTACATAATTATATGGTTGGTTCAAACAATCTCCATATATATATCCACAATTTCCTCCACAATATATCCACGAATATCTCAACTCATATCCATGAATATCTCAAGATATCTCCATCTCTAACTCCTCTCATTTCCCCTCATCCCTCATGCTCATGTATGCTTATAGAATTAGTCTACCTCATTACAAATCCATAATTTAATTTATTAATTATTTATGATCACAAGTAGGAGTTATTTCATCATACTCCCCCATTAACCAATACTTGTGATTCCATTAGGTCATCATCATCTTTAATATTATCTGGTCCCATTTTCATATTTAGTCTTCTTTGATCTATGGTCTTCTTCCTTCTTTGTCCTCGATCTTCTTCATCTCATACCTGCAATAGACAGTTTTTGTTGAAGTCCATATGAAAATATTACCATCCACCAGAGCACATGGGTCACCAGTCATTGTATCCATCGATTCTCCAAGAAACTCTTTCTTGTACATGGTTCATCAACCATTATTCCATCATGAGTCTACATATGTGTACCTTTATTCCCTCTGCATCGCCATCGCCATCATCCTCGCCTTGGTTTTTTGGCTTACTCGTAACCATGCTATCGATGCTCTTGCATCAAGACCTAAAGTTCCATCTCCATCATCCACAACCTGCTTCCTTTACACAAAAGACAAGTAATGACCTCCTACTTCTCTTATTGGTGTTAGAATCCTAGATATAGCTTGGATCTAACCTGATCTATAATGAAACAAATCAGATATGAACATTTATGCATGAAAACAAACATTCATAGCAGAAAACCAATGATATATTAATTTGGATAATGGAATTACTTCAATACAATTACCTCTTAGTGTAGATGCATTCCTCTTTTCCCCTTTCTCCTTGCTCCTCCTCATCTCTTCAAACAAGCTAGGAAACCTGACTGCAACTGATGTAGATGGATAATCACCTCTAAATTTTATCAGAATAGATCTATAAATGATTCTTCCTCCTCATGCTCAAGATTTTTCTTCCTTATATAGATCCTTGGAAGAAGCTTAGGAGAGCTTCTAGATCTTCTAGAGAGAAATGGATAGTCAAATGATGTGATTTCCAAGCCTCATTCCATGAATAACCAACTCATCCCTTGCTTACCTCTTCAAAACTATGTGAATATAGAAGGTTACATAGGGTGTCGCAGGTTTCACTATATCTGACGAGGCACGTGTCAATTGTTGTCCATGTATGACAAGCAACACCCTACAAAAATGTCCTAAATCTTAAGCTAGAGTTGTGTCTTGGATTTCATATTCTGTTGTATTCCCCTATGGCCCTGTAGGGTGGAAATTAAGGCTATAAAAATATATGAGAGTTACCTTGTACTTCTCAATTAGTGGGATCAACGTGGAGGTCATTTCACGGAAAAAATTTCCTAAAATTAGATGGAAAACCACTCCTCCATAAATGCCATTCCATTTGTTCAAGATTATATTTTTGAATAAATATTATTGCTTGTATGTTGTATTTTACATATGGTGTAATGTACTTGATTTATAATACTTGCAAGTTGTTCCTTCTTAGTTCACATGCTTTCAAATTTATGTATTTCATGATTTCTTCCATATAGTTTGTCATTGTATGAGTTTGAATTATTATTGCACATATAATTATAATCATTAAGCTATATCAGGGCATTTGTGTCTTTCAAGAAGGTTGGGATGTCATAATCATTTTCCAGTGGTGTCTATTCCATGTATCCTTGAGTTCAAAGCAAGAACATTGTGACAAATTTGTGTCTAGATCTGGGAGTACTCAGAATGTCCCATTGTTTGGACATGGGGAAAAAGGTGATCGAGTACACTCTAGTGTGGGTATTAGAGGTTCAATTTTAGTATCAAGGAATTTGGCATGAGATTTGGTAAAATCTTAGTTGTTATCATGCGGAGATAAATCATAGCTTAGGCTAGTTTCTAGGATGATTGTTTTTTAACGAATTCTTCCTTTAAACTCTATTAATAAAAAATTTACTAAAAAAAAGAGACATTGCATAACCAATATCCACAAGCACAAGCAACAAACTCCTAGCATCTAGCATAGTCATCATTATCATGAATACCCTAGATGAACTTGCTAAAAAACAAAATATTATCTTCATAGAGCACCAATTTCATGCCAAGGAGTAGCATAAGTTGTAACATCCCTAGTTTTAATCCTCGTAAATTGTAATGTAATTGTGAAACGGTGATTTAGGCTAGTGAGGCAGTTTGTTTTGAGACGAAGAGCCTATATTGATCAATATGGCTGAAGGATGATGTTAAGCCCTAATATTGGCTCATTACCCCTTAATTGGGGCATATTATATTAGTAATTTTATTTTATTTATGTCATCTTTAGGCCATTAGTTGTAATTATACCTCCTAGTCTCCTATATATACCAAGGAGACATTTTCA
>SNQJ01S0013224.1:111393-132119 GCA_010110895.2 Picea sitchensis | reverse complement strand
ATCTTGTACTTGAACATTTAAGTGGGGTAAAAGGAGGTTGCCCCCTCGAAGAGGCTTATTATCTGAAATTATCTCTTTTTCAAGGCGTTGAGTACTTTTTTTGAGGTTTTTCTATGCTATGTTGATATTTGGTTCTTAACAGACGAGCTATGTAAATTGTACAATGAAATTATTAAAAACAAATGCATTGTTCCCTGCGATACAAGAGGGACAGTAACATTGGGGGGATATGATTCCACAAGAGAGGGGAATAAAAAGGGGTCCAAGGGAAAACCCATGTAAGTTTCCTAGGTTATTGCGTCATTGCCATATAATCCTTCTTTGACTTATTAGACACTCAACCATTGAATTCATGTAAGAGGTTGGGTGAGGGAGTCAACTCACCTAGTTATAATAGCATGGGCTAAGTATAGGAAAGCATGGGGGAAGTGTGAGAGTCAATAAATCATCTTGGGAAATAGTGAGATTCAAGCAAGTGTGGAGGAAGAGGAAAAGGAAATTCGAGTAGGAGAGAGGACATTTTTTACAATGTTGATTTTTGGACAATAAGGGAGAGTTGGGTGCTAGAAAAGAGCACCAAACCTGTTGTGTATGAGAACAACCATGAGAGGCCTCAGTTTTATACTGGAAATGTATGTTGTGTGCATGTAAATAAGTTTCATGTTGAGGAAACTACTCAAGGCCCTTGAGAAAGATGTCATGAGAAACCCTAGAACAGTTGGGAATTCATGGAGTCCCCAGCTATGAGATTTATTGGCCTTGTGTTGGAGCCATGGAGAGAAGTGGGATAGCAGAAGGGACTACTTGGAAGAGAAGGAGATACTATTCAATGTGATATGGATTATGTTGAGAATGAAATGAGATACAAACATAACTATAGAAGAGCACACATAAATACAGTGAAACCCAACTTCTATTAATAAATAAAATAGAAAAACATTGTATAACAAAAACTGGTTAGAATGGTGGTATCTTATCTCTGAAGAGAAAGAGATGTCGACTACACTCATTCACAAATAAGAATTACATCACACTCAATTTCATGCTCAAAGGACATCCTTCACCTCAATTATATATGAGAGAGTGAGAGGAGAATAATTCCCATGATGCATGTGGGATAAATTGATCCAAGTTTATGAAATTCCATAGGCATGTTAAACTGTAGAACTTCCCGAGAGGTCACCCATCCCAGTACTAGTCTATCCCAAGTGTGCTTAGTTGCAGATTTCTAATAGGATATGGTTCATTAACGATGTATGCATGTACATATGATGGTTGTAATTAACAAATGGATATGGAATTGCATTACATTCCCCATCAAAAGGGTGAATATCATGGTTTATCAAAATCATAGGCTCCAAAAAATTTGATTCAGTGGAAAAGGTGGATGGCCACCGAGATACACCTGGATCAGTCCTCCACCCTTAAGAATAAATGGTCCCCATTACGTCAAGTTCCCTCGAGATATGGGGAAAATTTTGTTGAATTTGAACCTTAGTGAGTCGCTTCCCTTGCTGAAATATGTGTCCTTCTTGTGCTTGGCATTAGCCTATTGAAGGATGTCATGAACCTATTATCGGAGGTGTTGGATATATTCAAAAAATCTATCTGCATGATATGCCTTGGTCTAAGTTTGGGAAAACTATGTTAGTGGAGATGTAGCAGGAATAGTTATATCAACGGGGGCTCAAGGTTGGAACCCCAAGCACACCTGAAAAGGGTTGTGGCCAATATAGCTATGTTGAACATATGGAAGAATCTCATTCTCTAGAATGGAATGTTTATAGATTATACCATTGGGTAAGGGAGAATTGGGCACCAAGTCAATGGAATTCTTGACATGGCATTGTAGAGGAACCCCCGTAGGTGAAAAAATATATGCGTGATCCTCTACAATCTTGTCGACCATATTCTGTTGTATAGAAAGGTTTTGAGTTGAGGCTACCTTTGATCTAGAAGGATCCAAGAATGCTCATAGAGGTCCAAGAGGATCCAGAATTCTCACAAGGGTTCAGGAGAATCCAAAAAAACTCAAAATTTGACAATCTCAGATTCTCTCGAAAACTACATCATTGTGTAGAGCTCAGTGATATTTTTCCAAAGGAATAATCATCGCCTCAAATGCAATTCATATGCAAAATTTATAGTCAGTCAAAGTTCAGATCAAACTAGGGAAAAAAGGAAAAATTCAAAGGATCAAAGGTGACATGTGTCACCACTGCAAGGGTGACACATGGAATGACTGTACTGGTCTTACTTTGATGATGTGGCGACCTCACATGGTGACACATGGTAGGAAATATGTGACATGGCATGTCAAGTTGGCAAGGTGATGTGGTAGTTGTACAGATTAAGTGGACCAATTGTGTATTGGCAGGTGGCGAAGTTAGGCCAATGAGAGGATTCCATGTGACAACCTCCCATTGGTCCTTTATGGTTTTGGTTTATTAAAATTATAGTGCAATCAATGAGGATCGAACCCCCGACCTCATACAAACTATGACAACAATTTACCATTTCACCAAATGGCTAGGACTTAACCATATATGGCACCATAATTATTTGAAGTTGTTGTAATGTTTAATTGGCCAGGAAAAGGGCCAAGGGATAAGCCCTCGACCCTTGGTATTTATAGATCCAATGTAACCGTGACTGAATTTTGCGGAGGGGCTAATGATATATGCCAACGGATATACAAACAACCATACCACATATAAACTTTGGTTATAACAAAACATCAGTTGGAAAGAGGTCTATGGGGTTGAACCCGTGACCTCCTCCCATGTGTGAAACAAACTTAACCAATGCACCATGCACTCCATACTTAATGGAGATTCTGTCGGAATGGGTTTTGGATTGATGCCATGGTTAACTCAAATTTCAGACCTTGGTTGGACCTACAGCTTATTTATGGGTGTGTGGACCGAGGCCGACACAGATCCTAATGTGGACACCCAATATGAGGTGGACATAGAGCCCAATGTTGGCATGAATCTCTAGGGTGTACGGATGCATCATTTTTTTTGCAGAAAGAGAATCCAAGTTTGGTAGTATCTCGATTTGTGTGCCATGAGGTATTTGACCACATATAGGCATGTTTATACTCATTTTTCTCATTTTCTCAAGAGGAGTTCAATGGTGATGTTATTTTTGTGCTAAGATGTTGTCTTTGAAGTCTTAGTCCAAATTTCCATTAATGAGCGCCACATTGCATCGTTTAGTGTGTAAAGAGGGTAAAATATAGCCAGATCATAATATAGTCAACTTTATACTATTTTTTCTTAAATTTTCGCAAGGAACTCAATGGTAAACTCTATTTTTTGAGTTTGAGCAGTGGAATTGAAGAGTGACTTCAAATTTGGCTTTGTAAGTCCATTTTGTATTGTAATTTGACATTGTGAGATGATGAAGAGCAGTCTCATTGTTTGAAGGGAACTTGAAGATCAAGTAAACTATATCATTAATATTGTATAACTTGAGTTATTTTATTTTTTGTTGTGTTATCTCATAATTATTCAAATTAATCATCAGTTTATGAGATTTTGGATAATAATCACATCATTATTTTTGTGCAAATCACCTCAATACGATCAAGAATTATTTTGAATCAATTTAGATGCTAAAATGGGTTTTTCAATATTATAATTAGTATCTAAGGATTTTTGGATCAAGTGGTATCAGTGCTAGTTTTGACATGTATTTGCAAGTCGTTTATGTGACAAGGTCCAAGACTTAAGTTGGTGAAGGTTTTGAAGACTCTTGTTGGTAGGAAAAAATGATTAAATATCTCATGAAGTTAAGGCTACAGAAGAACATTAACCGATAGATTCAGAAGGAGAACTATGAATTAAGCATGCAACTACAAACACTCGAGGAACAAAAGAAGAAACTGCAAGATCGATTGATATGTCATGAGGAATTAAATAGAGGTATTTTTCAAGAGTTGTAAAGAAAGTTGCAGACCAAGGTTTGGGTTTTGGTACAATTGGGATCAATCCATGAAGATTGGCAAGTAGAGAATGTAAAGTATCCAATGCAAGAGAAACTATCTCTTTCAAAAGGCATGATTGAGAAGGATGATTCTTCATATTATTATTCTTCTCGTCAAGAGGGAGAATTCTCAAGGGAAACTTAAGTAAGGAGAAATTCAGATGAATAGGTCCTTCATAAGAAATTATTCTTACCTTCCATCCTAGGGAAAGGGAACATATGTAAGACATCCTAAGAAAAATATGTGCATCCTAAAGAGGGAATGAAGAATTTTCCCACTAGTAAATGGTCTATGTATTCACATGCTTCATGTGGAACTAGTAACCATGATACAGATAAATGTCAAAGAATACATTCCATGCAATAAAATCCATCCAAGAATAATTCCAAAGGTAAAGGTAATTTGTCAAAACAAAGGAAACGGGGGAATGACAAGAATGGATCATGGTTCCAAGATGGAAACAAGACACTCTGCTCTTATTGTGGTAATAGTTGACATCATATCGAGAAGTGTTGGACACTTTAGCCACACATGTGTCCAAAGAAGAACTGTAGAGATGTAAAGGCACTTGCAATAAGACAAGAAGCATCCCTAGATGAAGTTAATAGTCTTGTTGAAATATTTGAGAAAGAGTGCTTCTTAATGGTTGGTATTAACAGAGTGACATATGAAGACATTGAGGAATGGTTCATGGAAAATGGATCATCTCACCACATGACCAGGATGATATCATTATTCCTGACTTTCTCAGAGAACGACATAGATTTCTATGTAGGATCTATAACTAACACCGGACAAGCAATAAAAGGATCTGGATATATAATATTCCATCTCAATTCAGGAGGATTCTTTGGAATAGAGCATATGTTATATGTTCCATATTTGAAATTAAACATACTCTCAATTGCATCTTTTGAAGATGAAGGATATGCAGTCACATTCCAAAATGGCCAGGTACTTGTGTGTTCAAAGGAAGCTACTCAAGACACAACAATAATGCTTGGTGTTTGCAAGGAGAGGTTATATAGGTTACTTGTAAGACCTATAGTTTGTTATAATGGTTTCTTGGATTCAACATCTGATTCTACATCAACATTAGAGGCATTGTTAGAGATAGGAATTTTTGAGACTCCTTCCAGTACTAAGGGGAGGATGAGTCCATGAATAAACCATCCATCATAAAATATTTCATTGTAAATATGTATATTTGTAAATTGAAAGCTAATACGCATATGTAGATACCTTCTAAGTCTATTTATATTGTTATATTAGAAGACTTGTAAGCCACTCATTGTAGATTTTAAGAGTGGGAGGAATTCTATAAAATTTATATATAGCCACCTTATATGTTGTTAAGAGTGAGAGGAATTTTGTAAAGGGTTTCTATATAGCCACCTTACATATTGTTTGAAGTGAAATGAATCTTGTAAAGGGTTTCTATATAGCCACTTTGTTATAAGAGTGAGAGGAATCTTGTAAAGGGTTTCTATATAGTTGCTTTGTTATAAGAGTGAGAGGGATCTTATAAATATTTCTAAACCTTTCGACAACAGTGTAGACAATTGTATTTTCTTGTTATCAACTAAGGAATATATATGGGTCGAATTGTCTAAGTTAAAATTCTTATTCTGAAGAACTGAAGGCAAAGGAAAAGAAGGATGCAAGAAATTGAAGCATGTAGATCGAAAGCGGGAAGGGCATTGAAGAATGTAAATATATATAGAGTTGGTAAAGAAGAAATAATCTTCTTTGTAAAAAGATAAGAACGGTATACTTGTAGAGATGTATGTTATGACATCTTCGAAGATATTATGTCATGTTCATGTAGATGTATACCTTGAGCAGAATCAATTCAGAAAGTATAGAGAATATGTTTAGATTTATTTTCAAGGAAAGAGAGAGGTAATGGACARGGAATTAATTCATAGATTTCTACAGATACATCGGTAGTACAAGAATAGTGAGTCCAAATGGGAAAGGCRTAGATCAACATTTGATTTGGTTTCAGATTCGCCGAGATAGACTATGTTTAGTAGAAAAGGAGATGGGAATGGATGTTGAGTACAGGATTCAGATTCAAATCTTGCAGAGATACAGTGAGCAGACTTTTGGGTGAAGGAATCTATGAGCCAAAACTGTAGCTATGTTCTATATTAGCACTAGTTCCAGAGGCCAAAGTTAGAGCCATATTTCAAAAGCAAACAGAATAACACTAATGTAATATCTAAGATCCAATATCCAAGATGAAAAATTAGTCCCATAATATTCAACAAGGTGGAAGAGTGAATAAGCTTCATCATCACTAAGCTATTGGATAAGAGAATTACAATAAGATGGAAGAGTGAGTAAGATTTATCATGAATAAGTTGTTGAAATATTCATAAGTTTGGAGGACCAAACGTTCTTCAATGGGAAGGTGTGATCCAAGAGGATACAGGAAAGCTCACAGAGATCTAGGAGGATCTGAAACACTCATAGAGGTCCAGGAGAATCTAGAACACTCACAGGGGTCCAGGAGGATCTAGAAAGGCTCAAAATTTGACCATATTGAACTCTCTCTGAAACTACATCATTGCACAGAGATCGGAAATAGATTTCCAATGGCGTAAAAATCACCTCAAATGGATTTCATATGAAAAAGTTATAGTCGGACAAAGTTTAGGTCAAACTATTAAAAAAAAGGCAAAAGTCAAAGGGTCAAAGGTGAAATGTGTCACCACTACAAGGGTGACACGTGGAATGACCATACAAGTCATACATTTCTAACATGGTGACATGTGGTAGGAAGTAGGTGACGTGGCATGTCAAGTTGTCAAAGTGATGTGGCAATCATATAGATTAAGTGGACCAATTGTGTATTGACATGTGGCGAAGTTAGGCTAATGAGAGGCTTCCATGTCGCAACCTCCCATTGGTCTGTTATGGTTTTGGTTTATCAAAAATATAGTGGAATCAACGAGGATCGAACCCCAAACCTCATACAAGATATRGAAATGATTTACCAYTTAACCACACGGTTAGGACTTAACAGTATGTAGCACCATAATTATTTTAAGTTGTTGTAATGTTTAATCAGTCAAAAAAAGGGTTGAGGGATAAGCCCTCGACCATTGGTATTTAAAGATCCAATGTAACCRTGACCAAATTTCACAGAGGGGCTAATGATATATGCMAATAKATATACAAACAACCATACCACATCTAAAMTTTGGTTATAAAAAAACGTCGGTTGGAGAGAATTTTGCGGTGTTGAACCCGTGACCTCCTGCCAGGAGTGAAAAAAACTTAACCAATGTGCCATGCACTCTATACTTAATRTATATTCCATGGGAATGGGTTTTGGATTGATTCCACRGTTAACTCAAAGTTTGGACCTTGGTCGAACCCTCGACCTATTTATGGGCATGYGGACCAAGGCCAACACACATCCCAATGTGAACACACASTCTGAGACGGACAAAGAGCAATGTTGGCACGAATATAGAGGGTGTACGGATGCATCATTTTGTGTGCAGRAAGAGGAGCCAAGTTTGGTATTATTTCAATTTGTGTGCCATGAGGTATTTTGACCACATATAGGCATGTTTATACTCATTTTTCTTGTTTTCTCAAGAGGAGTTCAATGGTGATGTTATTTTGTGCTAATATGTTTTATTKAGAAGTCTTAGTCCATATTTACATTAATGAGAGCCATAGTGCATTGTTTGGCGTGTAAAGAGGGTAAAATTGAGCCAGTTTCGAATATGGTTGACTTTATACTAATTTTTCTCATATTTTCACAAGGAAGTCAATGGTAAACTCTATTTTTTTAGTTTGAGTAGCGGAATTGAAGAATAACTTCAATTTTTTCTTTGTAAGTCCATTTTGTATTGTAATCTGACATTGTGAGATGATGAAGAGAAGTCCCACTCTTTGAAGGGAACTTGAAGATGAAGTAAACTATGTCATTAATATTGTATAACTTGAGTTCTTTTATTTTTTGTTGTGTTATATCATAATTCTTCAAATTAATCATCAGCTTATGAGATTTTGGATAATAAGCACATCATTATTTTTATGCAAATCACATCACTATGATCAAGAATTATTCTGAATCAAGTTAGATGCTAAAATGGGTTTTTCAAGAATATAATTGGTCTCTAAGGATTTTTGGATCAATTGGTATCAGAGCTAGTTTTGACATCATATATTTGCAAGATGTTGATGTGACAAAGTCCAAGACTTAAGTTGGTGAAGGTTTTGAAGACTCTTGTTGGTAGGAAAAAATGAGTAAATCTCTCATGAAGTTAAGGATACTGAAGAAAATTAACCGATAGATTCAAAAGGAGAATTATGAATTAAGGATGCAACTGCAAATTCTCAAGGAAGAGAAGCAGCAACTGCAAGAACCACTGATATGTCATGAGGAATTCCATAGAGGTATTTTTGATGAGTTGGAAAGGAAGTTGCAAACCAAGGATTAGGTATTGGAATCATTGGCATCAATCCATGAATATTGGCAAGTAGAGAATGTAAAGTCTTTGATGCAAGAGAAATTGTCTCTTACAAAAGGAATGATTGAGAAGGATGTTTCTTTGTATTATTATTTTTACCGTAAATATGGAGAATGCTCAAGGATGGATGAAGTAAGGAGAACTTCATATGAATAGGTCCTTCACAAGTAGTTAGTCTTACCTTCCATCCCATGGAAATGTAACATATGTAAGACATCCTCAGAAAAAATATGTGCATTCTAAAGAGGGAATTAAGACTTTTCCCACTGGAAAATGGTCTATGTATCCATGTGCTTCCTATGGAAATAGTAATCATGATATGGACAAATGTCAATGCAAGAAAATCCATCCAATAAGAAGTCCAAAGGTAAAGGTCATTTCTCAAAACAAAGGAAAATGGGGAATGACAAGAAGGTATCGTGGTTCTGATATGGGAACGAGACACTCTGTTCCTATTGTGGTAAAAGTGGAAATCAAATCGAGAAGTGTTGGACACTTTATCCACACTTATTTCCCAAGTAGAACCGGAGAGATGTAAAGGCACTTGCAAGAAGACAAGAAGCATCCCCAGATGAAGTTAATATTCTTGACAAAATATTTGAGAAATAATACTTCTTGATGGTTGGTATTAACAGAGTGACATATGAAGACATAGAGTAATGGTTCATGGACAGTGGCTCATCTTGCCACATGACTAGGATGAGATCAATATTCATGAATTTCTCATAGATCAACACGGTTTTCTATGTAGGATCTAGAACTAACACCAGATAAGAAATAAAAGGATCTGGATATGTAAGATTCCAGCTCGAGTTGGGAGGATTTCTAAGAATAGAGCATATGTTATATGTTCCATATTTCAAAGTGAACCTACTCTTAGTTGCGGCTTTTTAAGATGAAGGATATGCAGTCGCATTACAAAATGGCCAAGTACTTGTATATTTAAAGGAAACTAATCAAGACACAATAATAGTTCTTGGGGTTCACAAAGAGAGGTTATATAGGTTACTGGGAAGAACTATAATTTGTTCTAATGGTTTCTTGGATTGAGCATTAGATTTTGCATCAGATTCAATGTCAGATTCAACATCAGTGTTAGAGGCATTGTCAAAGATAGGAATTTATGTGATTCCTTCTAGTACTAAGGGGAGGATGAGTCCATGAATAAGCCATCCATTAGAAAAGATTTAATTGTAAATATGTATATTTGTAAATTGCAAGATAATATGCATATGTAGATACCTTCTAAGTCTATTTCCATTGTTTTATTAGAAGGCTTTTGAGCCACTCATTGTAGATGTTAAGAGTGAGAAGAATTCTGTAAAATTTCTATATAGCCACCTTATATTTTGTTAAGAGTGAGAAGAATTTTGAAAAGGGTTTCTATATAGCCACCTTATATATTGTTTGAAGTGAGAGGAATATTGTAAAGGGTTTCTATATAGTCACTTTGTTATAAGAGTGAGAGGGATCTTATAAATATTTCTAAGCCTTTCGACAACAATGTAGACAATTGTATGGTCTTGTTATCAGCTAAGGACTATACATGGATCAAATTTTCTAATTTAAAATTCTTATTATGAAGAACCGAAGGTGAAGAAACAAAAGGATGCAGGAATTTGGAGCATGTAGATTGAAAGTGGGAAGGGAATTGAAGAATGTAAATCTTTCTAGAGTTGGTAAAGAAGAAATAATCTTCTTTGTAAAAATATAAGAGGTGTATACTTATAGAGATGTATGTTATGACATCTTCAAAGATATTATGTCATGTTCATGTACATGTATACCTTGAGTAGAAGTAGTTCAGACAGTACAAAGAATATGTTTAGATTTATTTTCAAGGAAGGAGAGAGGTAATGGATAGGTAATTCATTGAGATACTCCTATAGATACATCAGAAGTATAGGAACAGTGAGTCCAAATGAGCAAGGCGTAGATCATCATTTGAATTGGTTTCATATTGGTCGAGATAGAATATCTTCAATAGAAAAGGAGATGGGAGTGGATTTTGAGTACAGGATTGAGATTTGGATATTGCAGCGATATAGTGAGCAGAATTTTTGTGAAGGAATCTATGAGCCAGAACCAAGGCTATGTTCTATATTAGCATCAGTGCCAAAGGAAAGAGTCAAAGACATATTTCAGAAGCAGACATAATAACATTAATCTAATATCTAAGATCCAAGATCCAAGATGAAAAATTAGTCCTAGAATATTCAACAAGGTGGAAGAGTAAATAAGCTTCATCATCACTAAGTTACTGGATAAGAGCATTACAGTAAGATGGAAGAGTGAGTAAGAGTAAGAGTTATTATCACTAAGTTGTTGAAATACTCATACTTATGGAGGACCGAAATTTATTCAGTGGGCAGGTGTGATCCAGGAGGATCCAGGAATGCTCACAGAGATCTAGGAGGATCCATAATGCTCACAAAGGCCTAGGAGAATCCAGAATGCTCATAGGGGTCCAGGAGGATCCAAAAAAGATCAAAATTTTAACATCTCAAATGCTCTCTAAAACTACATCATTGCGTAGATATCGGAGATAGGCTTCCAATGGCGTAAAAATCACCTCAAACAAAGTTCGTATGAAACATTTATAGTCGGTCAAAGTTCAAGTCAAACTAAGGAAAAAAGGAAAAAGTCAAAGGGTCAAAGGTGACACGTGTCACCAGTGTAAGGGTGACACATGGTATGACCGTACATGCCATACATTGTTTATGTGGTGACCTCACATGGTGACATGTGGCAGGAAGTAGGTGACGTGGCATGTCAAGTTGGCAAGATGATGTGGCAATCATACAGATTAAGTTGACCAATTGTGTATTGACACGTGTCGAAGTTAGGCCAATGAGAGGCTTCCACGTTGCAACCTCCCATTGGTCCCTTATGGTTTTGGTTTATTAAAATTATAGTGGAATCAATGAGGATCGAACCCCGACCATCATACAAGCTACACCAATAATTTACCATTTCACCACATGGTTAGGACTTAACCATATGTGGCACCATAATTATTTGAAGTTGTTGAAATGTTTTATCGACCGGAAAAAGGGCCAAGGGTTAAGCCCTAGACCCTTGGTATTTATAGATCCAATGTAACCATGAACAAATTTCGTAGAGGGGCTAATGATATATGTCAACAGATATACAAACAACCATACCACATATAAACTTTGGTTATAACAAAACGTCGATTCGAGAGAGGTCCACGGGGTTGAACCCATGACCTCCTCCCAGGTGTGAAACAAACTTAACCAATGGGCCATGCACTCCATACTTAATGAAAAATTTGCAGGAATGGATTTTGGATTGATTCCATGATTAACTCAAAGTTCATACCTTGGTCGGACCCGCAGCCTATTTATAGGCACGTGGACCGAGGTCGACACACATCCCAATGTAGAAACACAATCTGAGGTGGACACAAATCCCAATGTTGGCATGAATATGATCGAGGGTGTACGGATGCATTGTTTTGTGTGTAGAAAGAGGAACCAATCTTGGTAGTATCTATTTTTGTGTGCCATGAGGTATTTTGACCACATATAGGCATGTTTATACTCATTTTTCTCATTTTCTCTAGAGGAGTTCAATGGTGATGTTATTTTTCTGATAAGACGTTGTCTTTGGAAGTCTTAGTATAGATTTTCATTAATGAGTGCCATAGTGCATCATTTGTCATGTAAAGAGGGAAAAATTGAGCCAATTCAGAATATGGTCAAATTTATACTCATTTTTCTCAAATTTTCGTACGGAACTCAACGGTAAACTCTATTTTTTTAGTTTGAGCGGTGGAATTGAAGAGTGACTTCAAATTTGGCTTTGTAAGTCCATTTTGTACTGTAATTTGACATTGTGAGATGATGAAGAGTAGTCTCATTGTTTGAAGGGAACTTGAAGATGAAGTAAACTATGTCATTAATATTGTTTAATTTGAGTTATTTTATTTTTTGTTGTGTTATCTCATAATTCTTCAAATTAATCTTCAGTTTATGAGATTTAGGATAATAAGTACATCATCATTTTTCTGCAAATCACCTCAATATGATCAAGAATTATTATGAATCAAGTTAGATGCTAAAATGGGTTTTTCAAGACTATAAATGGTATTTAAGGATTTTTGGATCAATGGTGGCCGTAGTGACCTTCTATTCACCTTATAACCAGATTGTGAAGAGGGAAAACTTTGTGGTCTGAGAGATTAATTTGTGGCACTATTTTGTTGAGATCAATGAAATGGTAGTAGTCATAACTACCTTTGGTATCCTATAGAGATGAACTCCTAGAGTAACAATGAAAGTGCGGGGTCGAGACTCATAGATAGCATGATTTTTCCATATATATGGTTGTCCTAAAATATCATCATAGACTTCAACTGGGGAAACATCACACAAAAGCTCATCCTTGAATGGATTGATGTCGTAGGACATGCAACATTGTTGATTGGCATGGATGTCTCATCCCTGGCTCAACCATATGATGGTGTATGGTTGGGGGTGTGGCATCATTGGAAACTTCAATATCTTGACAACCTTGGTTGAGATCAGGTTCTCCTGACTCCCAATGTCAACAATGAAATGCATTGGGGTCCCCTTTACCGACATCTGTGAGTGGAAGAGGCGCTCCCCTCCTCAAGATCATCTAGTTTTTTTTGTTGTATTTTGTGGTTGCAAAGGTAACAGTGGGCTCTAAATTGATGATTTGTTTCCCTTTATTGTTCTTTGAATCATAGTTCAATTTAGGTTTCAACTCTTTTTCTTTGACCTCGGCCACCAGTGATTGTTTCAAGTGGCATTCGTCGGTGTTGTGCGAGGGGATTTTTTGGACCTCACACCACCTTCCAATGTACTTCTTTGACTTCCCATCACCCTTCTTAGCCAACAACTTGGATTGTTTTTCTTGATATTGACTCTCTTTGATTTTTCCTTCGTTAGGGTTTCCTCTGCCATGCTTATGTTGTGGCGTTTTTTCAAACCCAAACTCCTGCTTACTCTACTGCTTGAATTTCTACTCAATTTTGACTATGTATCAATAAGCAGCTCTCAGTGAGGAGATATCCAAGAAATTCATCTCTATTTGGATGTACCTATGTATTCCACTACAGTACTTTAGAACCAATTTTTTTTTGGAGTCTCTGATACCCAACTTTAGGCATAAGGTATACAATATGTTAGTGTACTTTGGCACTAGGTAGTCTCTTTCTTGATGCAAAGTCGTATATCTCATATACTAGTCATCGTATCTTCCAATATGGTAGAACACCTCTTTGAGAGAATCCACAAAGGCTACCTAGGTGGGTTCTCTCCCTAATAGAATATTTGTATCCATGGTGTACTTATCCTAGTAACCTTCACACCAAGATCTAACATGGGGAAGGGATTTAAGGAGTGTGAAGGTGATCTTTTCACCATCAGAAAATTTTTGGATAGAGTAATAACCTTCTAGTAGATTCGACCATTTTTCTAGAGTATATGCATCTATCTAGCCTTCAAATAATGGGATATCAAAATTGACTTGCACATTCAAGAGAATCATACCTCTAAAATGGCTACTTGTTGAGGATGCCTCAATTTCCATCGGTAGTTGTTGCGGGATATAAGTAAAACTATACATCATCTCTTTCATTTGTTGCACGAGGGATTCCTAATGAAATTTCTTGAAAGTATATATTTATTTTTCATCTCTCTTTCCTTCCCCCATGGGAGGTCGCTTGGGTTGGTGAGAGTGGTTTTCCTCTAGATAAACTAGCTCGAGACCCAACTCTTTATACCTTGACCTTGTCGGGGACATGCCTCAAGAAATAACATGGAGCAGATTTCTCTAATACCACTGATCCATATTATGTTGAGAACGAAATGAGATACAAACAAAACTATATCAGATAATGCATAAATATGGTGATACCAAACTTCTATTAATGAATAAAATAGAAAAACATTGTAGAAAAAAAACTAGCTAGAATGTTGGTATCTTATTTCTAAAGAGAAAGAGATGTAGAAAACAAACTGGCTAGAATGGTGGTATCTTATCTTTGAAGATAAATAGATGTTGGATACACTCATTTTCAAATAAGCATTACATAACACTCCATTGCATACTCAAAGGAAATCCTTCACCTCTATTATATATGAGAGAGTGAGAAGAGAATAATTCCCATGATACTTGTAGGATAAATTGATCTAAGTTCACAAAATGTCATAGGCTATTATATATGAGAGAGTGAGAGGAGAATAATTCCCATAATTCATGTGGGATAAATTGATATAAGTTTACAAAATTCCATAGGCATGTAAAACACTAGGACTTGCAAATAGGTCACCCATCCCAGTACTACTCAAGTCTAAGAACACTTAACTGTAGAGTTCTAATGGGATTATGTGCATTAACGTTGTAGGAATGTACATATGAAGGTTGTAATTAAAAAATAGATATGGAATTACATTACATTCCACATCAAAAGGGTGAATATCATGGTTTATCAAAACCACAAGCTCGAAAAATTTGATTCAACGGAAAAGGTGGATGGTCGCTGAGATCCACCTGGATCACAACAGGTTGCGTAGGTTTAGGGGAAAGAGATCTAGTGGATTGGAATTGTTGTTGGAATTATAGATTTGGGTATTGGTTTGTGTAAGGATAGTGGTGAGCCATGAGAGCTAGACCTCCTTGTG
This sequence comes from Picea sitchensis, assembly GCA_010110895.2. Taxonomy (NCBI): domain Eukaryota; kingdom Viridiplantae; phylum Streptophyta; class Pinopsida; order Pinales; family Pinaceae; genus Picea; species Picea sitchensis. Next base: position 116,961 of record SNQJ01S0013224.1, on the reverse strand, counting down.
GATTCATATCCCCATCACGAGGGTGGCCTATTGTTGAGAGAAATGGAATGACAAAGCCTACAGTTGGGAGGAACGTTCTTCATACATAGCTAGTTGGTGATTAATTGAGAGATAAGTGTTTTGTTATATCTCTTATGTTTAATTCCATTGTGTAAATGTTTTATGTAAATATCATGTTTTCTTAAGTAGTTCCGTTCACAAATTTAAAGTTTGTCATTAGTTACTTGAGTTGTTTGGAATCCCGCATGCATGCATATTTTAAAATGGTATCAAAGTTATGCTCAGTCATTTCTATAGTAATGTGGCCCAGAAAGGTATTTGGGTACGTTACAAATTGGTATCAGATCTTTTGGTTCAATGTCAAACCCATATGAGCAAAATATCAACACAAATTTGATAAATTTTTGGTTGCGTATTTTTTTATTCTGCATTAAATTTGGGGAAAATGGTAAAATCATAGTGAAATCCCCAAATTTCTCAACAAATTTAGGTTGAATTTCCCTCAAAATCATGAAATATATGATTAATTGCATCAATCTGCAAGTTTCATAGCTAAAAAATTGGCCTTTGAGATTGAATTTCATTTTTTCATGGAATTCATAAAGCTTAGTGAAATTGGTAGCTAAGATCACATTGATCTTGAGATCAATGGTCTAGATTCATCCTATATTTGGATGAAAAATTCTAATAATTTCTAAGTTCAATGAGTTGAGTGATGTGAAAGTGTTGGATAAGTAATCTTTGTGATTTTGTTACTTATGTAAATATCATTATAAATATCATTATAAATATCACTTAGGAGAAATATGAAGACTCTTAGGTGATAGGAAGAGTCACCTGGAAGGGGAAGACCAACAATCAATTTATATTGTATTTATGAACCTCTCATGATAATGCAAATCATCAAGTGTGGAGTTACAAATTCTTCCTATACCTGGCCTATCAGTGGTATTAGATCCAGAGTATTTTAACTCCATGATTCATTTCTCTTGGCATTTTCTCTTACCTCACGTGCATAAAATGTGCCTATGTCATCTCTATTGTATATCCCTCTGCTGACTTTCCCTCTAGAATATTCTTTGTGCCTATCAATATTCCATTGTTTTCCTCATATCTTAATATGCCTAGCTCGTCTCTAAATGTGCCCTCATTCTATTATCGTGTTCATCTCTTGCATTGCTACAATCACCAAGAAGTTTTAGGGTTTCAAATTTCGACACTCATCATTTTCTACATGGGTATACAAATATGTACGAGAACTCAAATAAGGATTGTTGGAGTGTCACTTCCATAGCTATTATCCTTTGATTTTTAAGTTGGGGTTTTCATAATCGTTCGACCTGGATGATTGAAGGGTTCGAATGGCTTGAATTCGAGCAAAATGAATCCAAGAGATCACTTTGTGCTACATAGAAGACTCAACCCTTGATTGTTCGACCACCCATTATCTTCCATTTCTATTGCTTCGAGAAGAAATCCATCCTTCATATTTTTTGATGAAAAATTTTGGATACAACCAAACCTAACTTCTCTCTCCCACAGCTTTCTCGTCATTATTTTCTTGCCAAAGAAAGGATATATATCAGTATATAATTTGATATAAAGGACTAGAAACAATGATAGGGTGTGCTTAACATGGATCCATGCCTTTCTCAATTTTTGATGCAGGAGCATCGCCAACAATAAGTGAGCGTGGGGGCAAGCTCCAATGCATTTTGGCACATGATAAATTGTTTGAAATGTTTTGAAGTTTGATATGTCAAACGTAAATGAAACAATTAAGAAAGGGCATACTTGTAGATTGTAATTAGACCTTGAGTGTCCCGCTCTCGTCTGAAGGACTAAGAGGCATTTATGCTAGTAAATGTAAGTAAGTAGCTTTGAATTCTTAGATTAGACAGTTTTAGGAGCCAGAGGGAAAATGGATATAGACACCCTCACTTGTATCATTGTAACATTAGCAGCATAATCAATCAAGAGAGCATAGGAGAGCAAAAGCAGAAAACTATGTAGAAGAACCCATGTACATAAGTTCTGAGATTAATATATGAAGCTTGATTCAGACTCATGGCATTCAAATACTTTCTATGTATGCATGATTGAATGTTATGCTCATGCTTGTTTACTCTATGTTATGCATTTGCTTTGATGCGTGAATGTATGTTTTCATGTTGAATGTCTGAAATCTGAAGAGAGGGAGAGTAAGGAATGAGTTTCAATTGTTTCTCTATCTGAGCAAGAGGTTTCCTGCAAGGAGTGCAGTGAAATTGTCTGCAAGGTGTGCGTTGACAGAAGTCAGAGTTAATCTATGAAATCTCAGGAGGGATAACATTGTTCTCATTCTCGCAGAAGTGCAAGTTAAGCATAGGAGTCGTGCAAGGAGTGTGCAGGCCGAGTGAAGTCTCAATGTTTGCAACCTGAGTGAAACTGTTGAAAGACTGATGTTGCGGGGAGTGTGCAGAGTTGAAGAGGTTCAAATACTTGGAAGTATTTGAATAAGTGTCACAAGGAGTGCACGCAGGAATTTTCCCCGAAGGACTTGAGGATTTTTCAATCAAGCTCAGGAGGGATAGGATCTTCGAAGCTGTCGAAGAAAATCTCAAGAGGGTTAGTGCCTTGAAGTGTCGGAAGGAGGCACATCGACATTGTTTGCTGGTGGATACGTTTCATGAAGGCGTACTTGTTCATTTCGCAGGAGTTGTTAAGGAGGAATTGGACGGTCAGAATTCTCCGTGGAGGATTCGCGAAGTCCCCGAAGCCGTCAGATCTTCCAGAGGAGCAAGAAGTTTACGGTGAGTGTTTTTCTAAGTGGAAGCTCAGGAGAAATCGGGTCGTAGGATTTGAACCAACAGGGGTCATTGGATCACTCACGAAATCTCATTTCGGGGTTTCGGGAGTTGGAGAACTGAAAGCCTTGCCTCAAGATTCGTGAGGTTGCGAAAGGTGAAGTCCCGAAGGGGAGAAAGGATTTGTGTGGACCAGTTATTGGTAAAGCACATCGGAACTCGGTATTTCGAGGTTTTGTGGGTTGAAGAGCCGAAAGTTCAGCATCATGATTCATGAAGTCACGAAGTTCGAGAACTCCAAAAAGGCGGGAAGTTCCATCGTGGGACCCGCGTTGATGATGTGTTGGAATTTCGTCATTTCGGCATATCGGGGGATAAGAGGTCGAGAATTTTGTCCCGAAAGTCCTAAAGTTGCGAAGCCGTGAAAGAATCTGAGCCGTCCGTTGGAAGGAGGACACGTGTCGCGAAATCACCCATATCGGGGATTCAGACATCAGAGGTCAGAAAGAGAAACCCTTCAACTTCGTGAGTGGTGAAGTGGCGAGAGAAACATAGTCGTCCATCGGAGGAGGATAGGTGGCAGAGATCTAGGGATCTCGCGAACTCGGAGGTTCACAGGGTGAGAGCCCAAGAGTTGGGTGCTCCAAGTCGTGAAGTCACGAAATCGCGAGGAGCGAGGATAGCCGTCGGATCCAGGTCACGGGAGGACCGTTGGATCAGGAACCCCATCGCATTTCGCGCATTCGGGGGTTCGGAGGTTGAAAGGAGTTGCTTTCGACATCAAAAGTCACAAAGTGTCGAAATCCAGGCACGAGGGACATGTGGCAAAACCACAAAGTGGGCCCGAGAAATAGACAAGTGAACACACGTCACCTAGTGGAAGGGGTCAACACTTCGTTGACTCTCACATATCGAGAATTCATGAAGTAAGAGCACGAGGGCTTGACGTTGAAACATGCGAAGTGTCGAGTAGCGAGAGGAGCTTGTGTGAAGCTTAGCCGGTGGTCACGCATAGAGGGCGCTGATGGAAGAAGAGCTATACCCATTTCCCGATCTCGGGTATCGCGAGATTGGAGAGGAAGAGTCGGGAATCATGACTCGCGAACTCACAAGATTGCGAGCTGCGAAAAGGACCTGTGGATCGATAAATTGCATATTCTAGCGAGGAATCGAAAGGAGCCACTTCGGCTCAAGGAGATATAGAACGATCCTATGAGAGGATCTCGGTCTGAGGGTCGATAGGTCTATGTCAGTGTGGTATCAGAGCTTGACTCTGTATGTATATTTTAGACAGGGAAAGCAAGAAAGAAAATCTCAGCCATGCCGCCGAGAAGAAGGGACAGACAAACACCCGATCTGCCAGAGGATAGGGAGATGCCAAGAGGAAGGGGTAGGCAGGTGCCAAATCCAACCATGGAAAGAGAGATGCGTGACATACGCACTAGACTCGAGGACATGGAGATAGCACGGAGGTGCACAGCCGGTGCTAGAGATGTCAGTGATTCCAAAAGTCAAAATGAAGTTGGACATGAAGGAGAAGAAGTCACAGCAGAAGATGCAGCAAGTGAACGCCTGATTAGGGTTGTTGCAAGAATGGGTGCTAAGGCAAAAATGGATATTCCAGTATACGAGGGAAATTTGGATGCTAAAGAGCTTCTAGACTGGATTAGAGCTCTAGACACATATTTTGACTATGAAGATGTCGAGGAGGAAAAAAATGTCAAACATGTTGTCACAAGATTGAAAGGACATGCAACATTGTAGCAGGATGAGCTACAAGATAACAAACGCTGCAAAGGCAAGCAAAAGATCAAGATTTGGGATAGGATGATCGTGAATATGAAGGAGAAATTTATTCCTAGGGATTACCAAATTACTCTATTTCAGAGAATGCAAAATTTGAGACAGAAACTGATGACAATGAAGGAGTACACTGAAGAATTCTACAGGATGAACATCAGGGCAGGTCATTGTGAAAGTGATGATGAAAAGGTTTCCAGGTACATGAATGGTCTAAGATACGACATTCAGGATGAGATGAGCATGATGACCATCTGAACGGTGGAAGATGCTTATCAGATGGCTCTTAAAGTTTAAGAGAAGTTGAGCCGAAAACAAGGTCAAAGAGGTCGAGGAAGAATTCATTCCAAAGGCAAATCAGTTTCCCAAGATAGAAATCAGAAACCTAAGGAAGAGTGGAAGAAACCTCAAACTCAAATTAAGAGAGGTGGAAGTTCACAGAGAGGGAAGCATACCAAACAGAGAGGTCAGTATGCTGATGGAAACATTTTTCCTCGTACCAGAGGTAGAGGAAGAGGAAGAGGTGGAGTAGTGAAATGATTCACATGTGGAAAGGTCAGACATAAATCTTATGAGTGTCCAGATAAGAAGAAAGAAGGTGGTGAAACTCACATTGCCGAAGCACAGAGGCAGAATGTTGAGGCAGAGGATGTTGAAGGCAGAAGATCATTAATGATGTGAAAAGTTCTCTTAACGCCAGAGAAGGAGGTGGAGAGTTCAGTCCAAAGGAACAGACTTTTTCGAACCACTTGCAAGACCAAATATTGGGCATACAAAGTCATTGTTGATAGTGGTAGCACAGATAATCTTGTTTCTATAGAGATGGTAGAAAAGCTGGAGTTGGAGACTATTGAACATCCAAGCCCATACAGAGTTTCATGGCTACAAAAAGGACATCAGGTAAATGTCACTAAACAATGTTTAGTTGAGTTTAAAATAGGTGGATATAGAGATGAAATACTCTGTGATGTTATTCCCATGG
>SNQJ01S0013224.1:73011-98544 GCA_010110895.2 Picea sitchensis | reverse complement strand
TGTTTCACTTCTTGTTGGGTTTCTATGAGACCAAATTGCAAGGTGTTGAAGCGAGCTTCCAAGTCTTGGCTATGGGTATGGGCCATGAGGATGGGGGAACTGAAAAGGAGCGGGTGGGGTCAAAAAATTTTCAGGAAAATGATATGGATGAATTTTATAAGGACGAAGAGATGAATCCAATGGAATAGGTCTCAAATAATGGTGAAACTTTTTCCAGAATTATTATTATTTATTTTTTTTACACCTGCGGAGTTATACTCCAATCTGAAAAATATTGCAGAGAGAAAATGCCCAAACGCTTAACCAGAAATAAATGTGTATTTACTTGGCAACCCAAACACAATTGTGTGGCAATAAATCTTGTATGTTTTAATTTGTTTAGGTTTCTGTCCCCAAGGGTTAGGTATTCAAGGGTTCTACAGACAAGGGTTTTCCCTGTGTTATAGCTCTCTGATATACGTGCAGGGTCCAATAGTAGTACTCATCCCAATATCTCAGGGCACTAACTAAGGAGGATAGACCGTACCCCTAGTCGTACTACCTGACTACCCAGCTACTAGAGAGTATCTTCCTGAGTGATTTTCTTGGTGACACTATAGCAGTCAGGCGACCGATAGGTTTATCTAAAGAGGGATTCAGGTAATCTAGGTCGATCCATACACAGGTGTTGTCTAATGCGCTACCACTTGAAGGGTACCAACAAGGGTTACAAGGGTGGCCAATAGATGTGCGCTTAAGTACTACTTGTATTTCTTGCATGTATGAATCCATCAACTGCAGGTTTATGCACGTAACGCCAGATATATGTGGCTTAAAGACCCCGGAATACGTCTCTACCCTGGAAAAAAAAATTAACCCACACTTTCTGTCGAGGAAAGTTCTCTAATACCACTTGTAATATACTAGATATAAAATGTATGCAGAACATAAATAAAATGCTAGAATGGCAGAATAATAGCAATATAACCAGAACATTCACCACAATAGCACTGAAATGATAAGAGAATAATAACAGAAAGAGCACTTTGAATCTGAAAGCAATGTTCACGGGCCTCTTCGGGGGGGCAACCTCCAGTTGAGAAGAGCTCTATTACAATAATATCCAAGTTAGGGTTCTCATACCCTCAACTCCTATTTATACTAAAAAGAAGCATCTAGAGGAAGATCCTTCTAGAAAGGAAAGATTCTATTAGGTCTTCTTACATCCGCCTTATTCTATTTTATTGAAAGGCCTTATTAATATTGACCTTTATTACATCCAAATATATCGTTCTACCTATGTGTGGGTTAGGACCCTAACATAAAATGTACTTCTTTGTTTTGATATTAAATACAATAAATCATTTTTGGAGCGTCAGTCTATGATGGTTTTATTGTTCCAAGGAATGGTTATAAATTGTTTGACATAATTTATAAGTCAGCAAACACATGAAAACACATCATCAATGAACTGGTTGATGGAATATATAACCTATGAAACACACAACAAGTTACCAACAATCACATATATGCATCAATTGTCCATAAAGAAGTACAACAGCATCAGCAAGGTTAGTTAGAGTGGGTTCTTGTGCATGCTAACTAAGTGTTTGTCAAAAGTCTTAACCAGAAAATCATCTAATAACTGACAACAGTGAAAAAGAGATTTATTCAGTAGGTTTGAGGTTGTTGGCCAACCGTTTGACAGAAGTCCTAACCCAAATACTCATCTAGATATAACAAAAACAAGTACGAATTTATAGCAGCAATAAGGTGGGATATTAAGTGGTATCAAAGTTGGTTTTCCTGTCATCCTGAGGGGAAAATCAATAAGGAGTTATTTTAGATTTTTTACATACAGGGCATTTTCATATTATTTCCATTAACTAACCAACAATGCAGTGGCTTAATAATTTTGGGACAAATCTGAAACATAGAAGACAACAAGAAACAGACTTGTTGGAGGTGAAAGCACATATCCATGTGGAGGAGCATGCAACTAGCCATGATGAGGAGGTGTGTGTAGAGGAAGACGAAGCCATGATTTGTGAAGAGCCAGTTGACACTAAAATGTTATAGAATTATGACACTAGTACCCATGATCAGATAACATATTGTCCTACTTATAATAACTATGAGGATGTGGGTGTGTTATCAGCTACATATGATGAGGAGGCATCACCATTTCATGTTTATGATTCCTATGATGAGGAGGGAATGATGCTACCCACATATGATGGAGGATAGGTGTTTGAGAGCTTTATATGGGATATGGATCATTATTCTTAGGAACAATGTGTGGAGGGTAGCTCACATGATTCCCATCATAGCATGATATCAACTAGTGCATCGAGTGATGTTGATGAGGGGAGAATTCTTACATATGAAATCCCATTCCATTTGGATTTGGTTGGATAGAGGCCTTTAACACTGCATTTTTTGGAGGATCAATTATTAGTTACCGAGGATCATATTACATGGGTGTTGACCAGGACCGATGGACCTCATAGATTCATTGAGGACCTTATATGGAGAGCTCGGATGGAGGAGAGACGGAGTGGAGAAGTCATTGTAGTTACTTCACACACACCTAGGATTTATTTTTCCTAAGGTTTTTCCTTGTTTTTTAGTCATTATTCAGTCTCCTATATTTTAGGAAGAATATTCCTCTAAGGAGAATATTCTCTTTAGTTTTCACTTCAGTTTGATCAGTTGAGTGGAGTCTAGATGCTACATTGGGATTATCACCATGCAACATTGGGATCATCACCAACTAATGTGCATTTTCCTTGGTATCATCACCAGACTAGCACACTACCCATGATTCTCTGTTCTCCTCCTCACTTCACTTTGTTTCAATCAGTTAACTGAATATTGATAGAATAGTTAACTCAACTAGGTGGCAGTTCACTCTCGCAACTACCCGAGAGACTAGACTAGGTGGAAATTTACTCTCGTAAATACTAGAGTGTGTCAAGATCACTCTAGACCACCACTATGGCACATTGGCTTCTCTTCCAGTGTGCATTGGTTGAGTTATACAAAGTATATCATGTGTAAATTATTCATTATTCATTTGGTTAATGAGAATTCTTCCATTCTTTCTCTCTTTCTTCTTCTTTCTCAATTTCTCTCTCCAAATGTGTGTGTTATTTTCTAGCTAGATATATTTTGTGAAGGTTCAACAAATTTACATGGTATCATATCCGACGTATTTCTAAGTAAAAGACACACCGAATTATTTTTGCAGGTACCAAAGATTGAAGACGATGGAAAAAATGGAATTCCCAAAAGAATTCATTTTTACACCTTACAATTACTTTGCATGGAAGGAGAGGATAATAATGCATCTTTGAAGCAGAGGATTGTACAAGTTAACCATGAAAATGGAAACATAACCAACATCACCCGTATAAAAATCCAAGTATCTAAATCAAACGGATGAAGCATTCAGAACAATTTGCAGTCTCATTTCTCCTAATCTCCTTTTTCACATATCTTCCTGTAATACCCCCAATGAAGGTTGGACCACCATGGAAGGGTTCTTTGGAAAATAGGATGAGATGGGGGAACACATGCTCGAGGTGGAACATCTCACATTATCTAAAAATCTTCGACAATCTCCAAGATTTCTTTACAAAATTTAAGGATTTATTGTCGCAACTCAAGGCTTGTGGGGTTGATAAATCTAAGGAGGAGAAACAAATGGTTCTCACCATTATCTCCAAAATTGGTCCTGAATTCTCAGTGTTCGTATCTTCATTTCATTCAGTTAGATTCTCCTCTAGAGCCACCTGGAAGATGCCTTCTCTTGAGGAATTTATTGAATCTCTGACACAAGAGCAAACCAAACTCATCAACATGGGAAAAATCAAAGGCACAAAGGCGCATGGACTTATTGTGCAAGATGGATGCAGTCATAAATATCATTAAACTAAAGATAAATACAAAATTAAATCACATGCAAATCCGAAGAATGAAGGGTACTCAAAACCCTTCACCAATGCCTCTGGATCCAAAGGTGAAAAGGGGAAAAAAGGGGAGAAATGCACATACTTCCATAAAGGATTCCATCCAAAATATGCATGCATGAAGAAACAAATAGATCTAATGACTCGAATAATTCATAAAAATAACCTTGGAGATCGCATCCCTGAGGGTGCGAAGAAGAAGAAGCCAGAAGATCAAAATTCCAAGAAAGGAAATTCTAGCCATGCCTTGATTGCCATCAACTCCTCTCCTGATGCTTGGATCGTGGATTCAGGAGAATCNTACTCAAAACCCTTCACCAATGCCTCTGGATCCAAAGGTGAAAAGGGGAAAAAAGGGGAGAAATGCACATACTTCCATAAAGGATTCCATCCAAAATATGCATGCATGAAGAAACAAATAGATCTAATGACTCGAATAATTCAGAAAAATAACCTTGGAGATCGCATCCCTGAGGGTGCGAAGAAGAAGAAGCCAGAAGATCAAAATTCCAAGAAAGGAAATTCTAGCCATGCCTTGATTGCCATCAACTCCTCTCCTGATGCTTGGATCGTGGATTCAGGAGAATCACATCACATGGCTTCAACAAAAGTAGACTATTCTTCATTGGATGCATGCAATGGTCCTCCTATTCTAATGGGGGACAACTATCTAGTCAAGGTCACTGGCAAAGGAAGGATTTAACTCACCAACGGAAGCTTCGAGAATGTGTTGCACGTTCCCAAAATTTCCGTCAATATTCTCTTCGTGTATCAGATGAAAATTCCAGCACCAGAAAGAAATTCACATTCACACCTGATGCAGTGGACATCTATGACATGTAAACCAATTCCAAGGTTTCTACCGGTGAGGTAAATCATCGATCTAGATTGTATACATTTTCTGAATTTATTGAACCAGATTTTTCTTTAATGCTTACCCATGCTGATGAAAGTAGTAGGATATGGAACGAAAGGTTTGGGAATTTGAATTTCAGATATATGAAATAGCTTAGCAATCAAGGATTAGTTGATGGTCTACCATGCATTCATTTCTCCAAATGAATCGTTGAGGGACGTTTTCTTGGAAAACACCCTCAAGAGAAATTCAACAAAGGGAAGACACAGAGGGCTTCCTCTCCTTTAGATCTAATACATAGTGACCTCATGGGCCCTTTTCCACATCCATCAATCAGAAAAGCAAGGTATGTGCTCATTTTTGTTGATGTTTTCTCACGTTTCACATTGATTTTATTTCTCAGACAAAAATCAGAGGTCCTCCAACACCTCAAAGATTTCAAGTCCCTGGTTGAGACATAGTCATGAAAGAAAATCAAAATCCTCTGAACTGATAACGGGGGAGATTATTTCAACCTCGAAATCCAAAATATTTTTCATGAGGCAGGGATTCAGTTGTAGTACATAGTTCCCTATACTCTACAGCAAAACAAAGTTGGTGAGCAGAAAAACCGATCTCTAAAAGAGATGGCATCTTTCATGTTACATGCAAAGTCACTTCCATAGAGATTATGGGCCGAAGCACTTAATTTTGCAACCTACATCCAAAAAATCTCTCCCCATATATCTATCAAGGATAAGACCCCCTACGAGACTTGGAGCAGCCTCAAACAGAAAGTGACCCACTTTCATACTTTTGGTTCACATGCATGGGCCCGAATTCCTTCTGAAAAGAGGAAGGCACTTGATCCACAGAGCATGGAGTGTATATTTTTTGGTTACCTAGATGGTGTGAAGGGATACAGACTTATTGGAAGGGATACAGACTTATTGATCTTTCCTCAGACCATCTCATCATTGAGCGAAGTGTCCAATTCGAGGAAATTTTCTTTCATGTACCTCAACAGCGGCATGCAGACACCTTTGTTCTTCCACCTATCGAAGATGATGAGCATGCACATGTCAAATCTTATTCAGATGATATTTCTGATTCATAGGATTCAGATGATCCAGATACAGAGTAAGTATAGTCAGATGCAGATTCAATGCTTGTAGATGCAGATGTAGAGATAGAGTCGAGGCCCAAGTGGGCTTAGAATACTCTTCAGGATGCAGTGGATATTTTTGGGGATCTAGCTGATACTAGGACTCGATCTAATTTCAAGGAGCCTCCTCTTGCATTTATTTCCACTGAACCATTTCCACCTAGGCATCTTTTCTTGGTTTAGTCTTCATATCCACAGTCTTATGGAGAGGCTATTGGAAATCCCTTTTTGGAATCCACCATGCAGGATGAGTACAACTCTCTCCTCGAGAATGAAACTTGGGATCTAGTTCCCCTTCCTTCTTGAAGGAAACTTGTCTGGTGCAGATGGGTCTACAGGACCAAGAGTGTAGCGGATGGACAGATTAGTAGATATAAAGCCAAGCTAGTTTCCAAAGTCTTTCAACGGGTGCATGGCATTGACTATGATGATACCTTCGCTCCAGTAGTGAAGATGGATTCCATACATTTGGCACTTTCCATTGTTGTAGCTAAGGGATGGGAAGTCCATCATATGGATGTGAAGAATGCATTTCTTCATGGTGATATCTCTGAGGAGATCTATATGGAGTAGCCCTAGAGATTTATGCAGGATTCAACTTTGTTATTTCGAATGAAGAAATCTCTTTATGGCCTCAAGCAGGCTCTGAGGGCATGGTATGCCAAGACGGAATCCTACCTGATGTCACAGAACTTTGTACATTGTAAATCAGACCTGAATTTTTACATGCTTGGGACGATTGATTCACTTCTACTCTTATTTTTGTATGTTGATGATGTGTTGATCATCGATTGCTCAACTTCAACGATTTTTGCAGTCAAGAGGATTCTACATGATAGGTTCTTAATGATGGACATGGGTCCACTACACTTCTTCCTTGGACTTGAGATCAGTCAGGATGTATCAGGAATCAAATTGTCTCAAGCCAAGTATGCATGAGATATCCATGAGAGATTTCACATGACACACTACAAGTCTGATCCGACTCATTTCCTATTAGGAGTCAAACTTGAGGATGGAGGGAACACTCCACTTATTGACGGCACATTGTATAGACATCTAGTGGGGAACTTGTTGTATCTCACACACTCCATACCAAACCTCTCCTATGTAGTTGGCACAGTTTCTAGCCTCATGCAGAAGCTGCATGAGCTACATTAGAATATTGTAAAGTGTATCCTTCAATACGTACAGGGCGCCATCACCTTTGGGGTTCATTATGCAGCAGACTCTACATTGGATCGCATCGGGTTCACTAATTCTAACTGGGTTGGCGATAGCATTGATCGCAAGTCCATATCTGATTACTCACTCAGTCTTAGTTCCAAACCTATCTGTTGGTCGAGTAAGGAGCAGGATGTTATTTCTCTATCTTAAGCCGAGGCAGAGTACAGAGGGGTAGTTAACATAACCATTAAGGTTATGTGCCTACAACATTTTCTCACTGAGTTGGACATTCAATTTCATCGATCGATTGTCATCTGGTGTGACAACCAGAGCACTCTAGAGTTCTATAGAGATCCAGTTCAGAGGCGGTGGATGAAACACATCAAGATCCACATGCACTACATCATGTACTTATTACACGAGGGGATCATCGACCTGCAGTTATGTCCTTCAACAAAATAGAATGCAAACATCTTCACCAAGACCTTCACTGAGTACAAGTTCCATTCTAAGTGAATTCGCCTTAGAGTGAAGGTAGCAGTTGCCTAGCAACTGTTAGTTATTATTTTTACATACATTGTACCTTGAGGGGTGGGTTTTCCCATGAGGTTTTCCCTCTTTCCTCACTTTATTTCAGTGTATCTTTTGTATTTGGGTACCTAACATGTCCTCGTTATCGGTACCCATTCTTAATTTTCACCATAGTGATGTTAAGGGAGGGTGTTGAAGTTACTTCACACACACCTAGGATTTTTTTTCCTAAGGTTTTTCCTTTTTTATTAGTCAATATTTAGTCTCCTATATTTTAGGAAGAATATTCCTCTAAGGAGAATATTTTCTTCAGTTTTCACTTCAGTTTGATCAGTTGAGTGGAGTCTAGATGCTACATCGGGATTATCACCATGTAGTATTGGGATCATCTCCAACTAATGTGCATTGTCCTTGGTATCATCAACAAACTAGCGCATTACCCATGATTCCTTGATCTCCTCCTCACTTCACTATGTTTAAGTCAGTTAACTGAATACTGATAGACTATTTAACTCAACTAGGTGGCAGTTCACTCCCGCAAATTCCCGAGAGACTAGACTAGGTGGCAGTTTACTCCCATAACTGATGGTGTGTGTCCATATCACTCTAGACCACCACTATGGTGCATTGGCTTCTTTTCCAGTGCGCATTGGTTGAATTATACAAAGTATATGAAGTGTAAATTATTCAGTATTCATTTGGTTAATTAGAATTCTTCCATTTTTTATCTCTTGATTATTCTTTCTCAATTTATCTCTCCAAATGTGTGTGTTATTTTCTAGATAGATATATTAAGTACAAGTTCAACACATTTACAACGGAAAGTGGAGTCACTAGTACACAGTTACGCATCATCAATAAATCACTATAGCAGCTGAAGTCAGACTACTTGCAGTTGTTTATGGATAGGGACCTTTCTCTCAGGTTTGTTGAGGACAAGGAAAGAGAGGTTGAGGAGCTACATTATCAGTTCAGTGTGGCATGTTCTTCACCACTTACAACAGGGACTCCATCATATTTGGCAGTCATCACATAGGAGGGTGTGAGTTCCATGCATGATGAGAGGGAGGATCCTCTCATGATGAGTCTGGATGAGGAGCATTCTAAGTTGTAGGTACTCGAGGAGATTTTGGATTGCACTCTGATTTGGCATTGCAGGGGCCAGGATCCCTTCCATGTGGACTATCTTGCGAGGAAGCATATGCATCCATGGATTGGGTAGACAGGTACATGATGGGCATGGACACACTATGGGGTACAGGTTTAGTCATCATCAGTAGAGTGTTGGATTCAGTATCACATATAGGACATCAAATGATACAAGAGGACACAAGAGTATGTCACAATATCTAGGATTATACATTGGCACATGGTGGTGCACAATAGATTTTTGGAGTGTTTCCTCTAGGAAGACCTCCTGACACAGTCATTGAGTATACCATTAGGTTGAGGTTACCCTATATCAGTGAGTGGATAGGTGAGCCTCAACGAGAAGTGTACCCCTCGATGATTGATTTTCATCTAGGATATCATCAGGCTTGGACTAGGGAGAAAGGTCTTCATAGGTCTATCCCTGGGTATCATCATGAGTTATTTGTCATGCCCTTGGGGTTGACCAATGTACCAGACACCTTTCAGTCCTTCATGCAATGGAAGAGGCACATGTTGTTGTTATTTGATACCCTCATTATATAGAACATGATAAGAGAGGATTACTAGAGCCAGTGGGATGAGATTGGGGGCATTATATCTATGACATTGTTCATCCATATGAGCTTTGTGATCAGTGTGTTGAGTGCACAAGATGAGATCCAAAATTATTTGGATCAGTTCATAGATATTGCAGTTGGTGAAGTAGTGGATGGAATTATCTACCACCGATATTGTTCATCAGAGTTAGCTCATTTGGACTCGATGGTTATTGGTGGGAGCACAACAATGGTTAGAGTCATAGGGAGTGGGTGTGTAGTCTGTTGTGGAGGTGCTGGGATCCTTAATTCATATGAAGTATGGATTGTTTCAGATGATGTTGATTACCGACAAAGTTGAGGCAGTAATTGGTTTGCATCATTAAGAGATATTGCAGTTGGTGAAGTAGTGGATGGAATTATCTACCACCGATATTGTTCATCAGGGATTTGGCTCATTTGGACTCTGATGGTTATTGGTGGGGCACAACAACAGTTGGCAGTCATAGGGAGTGGTGTAATTCTGTTGTGGAGGTGGGATCATGGCATTCATATGAAGTATGGATTGTTTCAGATGATGTTGATTACCGACAAAGTTGAGGTAGTAATTGGTTTGCATCATTAAGGGAATGTTGTGAGAGGCGATGTGGAGTTTTTTTTTTCCCTCATGATACCCAGGATTGAGGATAGTTGTGGATTGAAAGGCTTCGATTTCACTGATATGCCTTAGCGAGCCATGATCCAAGATAGTGATTTCATTCCTCTCAGGGATTTCAGCTTAGGGGTCCAGGAGAGGAGAGTGTAGCCTGAGCATGGTGCTCAAGCCATTATGATTAGAGTGGCACAACTCTAACATGGTGGGTCTTTTTTGAGTTTATATTGGGACACTATGATTACATTTTTTAGCAATTCAATGACTGATATAGAGGAGAGAGGGTTCTACTTTCAGGAGTTTACTATTGGAGTGCATGGGATTGTTTTATGGAGGAGAAATTCTTTGAGGAGTGTACTAAGTTTTTTTAGTATCTGATTTCTCTACTTACCGATAGCATTTGGGAGGTTGCTTGTGCTGGTACCTTGCAGGACAACGCTTTGAGTAGAGGGTGTTTCAATTCTTCCAGATTGGTTTAGGACCTAGGGATCACTCTCAATTTCATTTTGGTGCAGGTTTTTTATCGCATGGTTGAGGTGGCATTTCTTGAGAATAAGAAATCTTTTTTAAGGGAGGAATGTAATGTCCCCTTTTTCAGATTCCCTTATTATGTGCTTAGAGTTACTTCAGGAGGTTGAGTCATCCAGGTCATAGGGGTGAGACTAGGTCATCAGTGAGCCTAGGAGGTTTAGAGTATTTTTATGGGGCCCAACTTAGCTGATTTACCATTATTCATCATCAGGATCATTTCCACACAACTTGTTCTTGGTTTTGTTGCATTCCGATGATTTCCGTCAAAAAGGTTTATTAATGGGCATATTTTAATTAATGACACTAAAGGTATTATTTGGATCTTTTTTCTTGGAGAAATACCTTAGTGTAATAACTCATTGGAACTGAGGTGAAAATATATACAGGATGGGATGATGAAAAGTAAATTTCAGTGGTCGAAGAAATTATAAAGGTAAATTAATAACTTTTTGGAGTAAAAAAGTTTATTAAATTAATAAAGTGATTTTATGAGAAAATATTAAAGATGAATTGAAATTCACTTGAGGTGAAAAGATGAAGGGGGGTATAAAAGAGAGATAGGAGCTCATATTATTTCATTATGTTGATAATTATTTTGATCTAACTTGGAGATCTCTTGGAGCCTTTGGGGATTTGGAGTAAACCCTAATTTGGATTTTTTTCGGTGGTGAAAGATTCCACCCTAGATGATCAAGCTTGGTTTTGGTGGTCAGATATCAACCCTATCCATTTGGTGGGGAAGATCACTCAGATATTCAACTTGGTTTTCATTGCAGAAGAAAGATCTATTGTTTTGTTGAATGTGGGCATTTTTAGTGGTTTGTGTAAGCATTGTGGAGGTTGATTTGAGCAAGTCAAGCTACATCATTATCATTTATTCTTCTTAGAGGGGACCTTATTACTATCATATCATTACCAACAATTTTTGGTAGCTAGAATAATATCCTACCCTTTTCTATCAACTGTGGGAGCATAAGAGAGGAGGTTGTGGTCATTTCCTTCATCTCATGGGGGGTTTTAAGAGACCATAACTCTTGTTGTTGAGCATAGAGTAACTTCAAGGAGGTCATTCCATTAACTTCAATTCATAGTATCTTCAAAAGGGGAATGTAAACCCTTACATCGGTTCGTGGGAAGATTGTTAGGAGGCTGAGTTAGCATATCAGCTCACGGGTAAGAAGCTAAGGAAGTTTGATCTAGTTATCCACATTTGTGGGGGTCCTAAGGAGGATACACACATTGTGTTGCATATATGTTACATTTTTTAAGGTGTTAATAAAGGAATCATGTCCTTATCTATTGCTCGTAGAAGTTTGGTAGAGTTTTAGTAGTTATTGTAATCTGTGGGGGTCGAAAAGAAGTTGATCCAAAACAGATCGAGTGGTTGATCCTCTCCTTTATTCTTCATAATAGAACTAATCCTTGTTATATTCATATTGTGGGTACTTAGAGAGGACAAAACCATTATAAAGGGGAGTTTGTCTTAGTGCCATTCATGTTGGCCATATCCTCATTGTTACATATCAGAAATGCGAAGTAAATTAGAGGTATTTGTTTCCTTTAATTTATGGTATTTCAGTTAAATGTGAGGATGTCACTCACATCAAATGTACTATTTTATTTTGATATTAAATACAATAAATAATTTTTGGATTGTCAATATATGATGGTTATGTTGTGTAATTGTTCCAAGGAATGGTTATAAATTGTTTGGCATAATTTATAAGCCATCAAACCCATGAAAACACATTATCTACAAACAGGTTGATGGAAGATCTAACCTATGAAACACACAACAAGCTACCAACAGTCACATATATGCATCAACCATCCATAAAGAAGTACAACAGCAACAGTAAGGTTACTTAGAGTGGTTTCTTGTGCATGATAACTAAGTGTTTGTCAAATGTCTTAACCAGAAAATCATTCAATAACTATCAATAGTGAAAAAGAGATTTATTCAGTGGATTTTGATGTTTTTGGCTAACCATTTGACAGAAGTCCTGGCCCAACTTCTCATCTAAATATAGCAACAATGAGTACAAATTTATAGCAGTAATAAGGTGGGAGGTTACAGTTGTATCAGAGCTAGTTTTCCTGCCAGCCTGAGGGGGAAATGAGTAAGGAGTTATTTCATATTATGTATATACAGGGCATTTTCATATTGTTTATGTTAAGTTAGAAACAATGCAATGTCTTAYGAAGTTGGGGGAAAATATGAAACACATAATACAACTAGAAACATTATCATACATGCCTTATTATCGAGAGTATCTAGCATTGGGTGAAGAGATATGTGCAGCTTTTTCCTTTCAAAGCTATTACACCCTCAAGTACAGAAGTTGGCCCATGGATTTGGACGAGCATTCATTGAAAAGAACATGGAATAAATGGATGATAGATGAGTAGGATGAATGGGTTCACTTGCTAGAGGTGCAAGAACGTATCCATGTGAAGGAGCATGCAACTAGCCATGATGAGTAGGTGTGCATAGAGGAAGACCAAGCGGTGATTTGTGAAGAGCCAGTTGACACTAAAATGTTGGAGAATTATGACACTAGTACCCATGATGAGATAACAACTTTTCCCACTTATGATGACTATGAGGATGTAGGTGTGCTAGCACCTACATATGATGAGGAGGAATCACCATTTCATGTTTATGATTCCTATGATGAGGAGGGCATGATGCTACCCACATATGACGAAGGATGGTTGTTTGAGATATTTCCATGGGACATGGATCATTCTTCACATGATCCATGTGTGTAGGGTAGCTCACATGAGTCCCATCATAGCATGATATTTCCTAGTGCATCGGGTGATGTTGATGAGGAGAGAATACTTACATATGATAGCCCATGCCATTTGATTTTAGTTGGATATAACCCTTTAACACTGTGTGTTTTGGAGGATCTCTTGTTAGTGATCGAGGATCATATTACATGGGTGTTGACCAGGACCGATGGAGCTCATAGATTCATTTAGGACCTTATATGGAGAGCTCAGATGGAGTAGAGACATAGTTGAGCGGCAAGTGGATTCAGTAGTGCACAGTTATGCATCATCAAGAAATAACTATAGCAGTTGAGTTCAGACTACTTGTAGTTGTTTATGGACATGGACCTTTCTCTCAGGTTTGTTGAGGAAAAGGAAAGAGAGGTTGAGGAGCTACATTATCAACTGAGTGTGGCATGCTCTTCACCACTTATAGCAGGGACTCCATCATCTTTGGAAGTCATGACATGAGGGCATGAGTGTCACACATGATGAGAGGGAGAATCCTCTCATGATGAGTTCGAACAAGGAGCATTCTGAGTTGTAGGTACTCAAGGAGAGTTTGGATTACAATTTTATTTGGCATTGCGGGGGCTCGGAGCCCTTTCTTTTGGAGATCTCACTAGAGGGTTAGAGTTTAGCTATGCAGGAGATGGTTGAGTACCTTTCTTCTGAACCAACTCGCAAGGAAGAATATGCATCCATGGATTGGGTAGATAGGTACATGATGGACATTGACACACTCTAGGGTACATGTTTAGTCATCATTAATAGAGTGTTGGATTCAGTAGCACATAGAGGGAATTGAACGGCACAGGAGGACACAGGAGTATGTCATAGTTTATGGAATTATACATTGGCACATGGTGGTGTACAACAAAGTTTTGGACGATTTCCTCCAGGGAGACATTATGATAGATTCATTGAGTATACCATTGGGTTGAGGTTACCCTGTATCGGTGAGTGAATTTTCAAGAAATGTAGGGCACTTACAAACTAATCCTAGCAGAAGAGAAGAATAACTTAATAAATAATGTCAATGAAACAAGCAATCACACAGTACACTGAGATTTTACCCTATAACCCTTAACCTGGAGAAACCAGCATTCCTTTGAGAATTATTCTCTCTTTTTGTATTATTCAATTTGAATAAAAGGTTACATGTCTAACCTTGGTCCACACCTAAGACACAATCGGCATCATACATTATTTTCTTTGAAAGAACAACCCTATAGCCAATTCGTCTTACATATGCATGACCAACAACATTTAATTTACACATGCATTAACCTGCATAATTGAAATCTATGATTACCCTTGACAATATTACAACATGCCTCTTTATAGGATTTACAATAGGAATAACCCTAAAGATTGGTTCCCAAAAAATGGTTACAAATCCATGCATATCATTGGCTACAAATCCCGCAAATCTTGGTATTCTGTTACAGTCGAATCCAAGTCAGGTTACCAGTTGGTCCTTCATTCAGTCTCTAGTCGATCATCTCACACCCTCACTTCAACCTCTTGTTGGTTGACTTGTCATCGATATCTTTGACTTCTAATTTTTCCAGTCAACTTCCTCTACCTTCGACTTGTTGTCAATCCACCTCGACCTTCGACCGTTAGTCGATATACCTCGACTTGACTTTCACTACAAATAATATAGCAACCCAACATTATCCCACTTGTTGTCTTATTTTCTAAAATAGCATATTCATGAACTTTAGTTCATAGACCCACGGAAGCAATGCCCATTTCCTCTCTGCACCAAGATAACTTCACAACACTCACAAACTTGGTCAACAAGTCTGCTATGTTTTTCAACGTGTCTACTTTCTCAAGTATAGACTTGTTACTTTCCACCATATCTCTTACGAAATGGTATTGTACATCAATATTCTTAGTCTTTGAATTATAAGTAGGGTTTTCTACCAAAAATATTGCACTTTGATTGTCGCAACTCACCTTCATACCTTGCTACTCAAAGTTGATCCATGAACACAACCTTTGAATCCATATTGCTTCCTTTCTTCCATGAGTGGTCCCCATGTATTCATATTCTATTGTTGACAAGGATACGACTTCTTGTCACTTACTCATCCATCTTATTTCTCCACCAAACATCTTGAAGACATATTCATTGGTCAACCTTMATTGATCCATATCTCCATCCCAGTCAGCATTGAAAAATCCATGTACATCTAATTTACYAYTGTCACCTCCAGGTGTTCCTTGGTAGCATATAGCATAGTCCTTCATGACACACAAATACTTGAATATTGTCTTGACAATTGTCTAGTGCTCCTTTCCAGGTGTCGAYGTGTACCTTCTCAACACTCCCACTACATGGGAAATGTTTGGTCGAGTGCAGAACATCGCATAAATTAGACTACCAACAACACTTGCATAGGGAACATGTGCCATGACCTCTATTTCTTCTTGTGTCTTTGGGCATTGTTCAACAGTAATCCTTACTCCCACTGGAATTGGCACCTTCATCGGTTTACAATTCTGCATGTTGAATCGTTTCATAACTATCTCAATATACTTCGTCTAATTCAACTAGAGCTTTCTAGCGGCTCGATCTCTCTTAATCTCCATTCCCATAATGAAATTAGCAGCACTAACATCCTTCATGTCGAACTTGAAGGATAGCTACTTCTTCACCTCCTTTATTGCGTCCATGTTGTTTACAATCAACAACATGTCATTGACATACAAAGCTACATATATGAAACACCCACCTTCTTCCTTGGAATATATGCAGTGATCAACTTTTCTTCTCACAAATATCAAACTAAGGATGTATGTGTCAAACTTATGGTACCACATCCTTGGAGATTGTTTTATACCATAAAGGGATATTTGATTTTGCACACCAACTCTTGCTTTCCCTTTACTACAAATCTGTCATGTTGTTTCATGTACATTTCTTCTTCCAAGTCCCCATGTAGGAATGTTGTCTTCGCATCCATCTGTTCTATATCAAAATTGAATGTTGTAGCCAGAGAAATTAGTACTATAATGGAATTTAGTTTTGCAATAGGGGAAAAAATATCACCGAAGTTGACTCCCTTGACTTGGGAATAACCTTTCGCTACCAGTCGGGCTTTGAACTTCTCGACTTGTCATGCAGCATTCATATTCTTCTTGAACACCCACTTTCTACCAACGGGCTTCCTTCCACTAGGTAATTTGACTAAGTCCCATGTCTCATTATTGTACAAGGACTACATCTCTTCTACCATGGTGTCCTTCCAAAGTTTATCCTCTACCAAGTCGACTACCTCATCGACCGACTTGGGCTCATCATCGATGGAATTTATCACAAATGTGGAACATAATTCTGGTGGACTATAGTTCTCAACTAGTTTTCTTATTCTTTATGACCTCCTTAACACTGGAGTTAGTTGTTCCACCTCTTCTTCAGATTTAGTCAACTCATTTGAATCATCTTCTTCGTTCCTTAGTTCAAATTGCATTGTATCAATATTATTCTTAGTCTGAACAACCTCCACAGGCTCAAACTTACCTCTAACTTATTTGAATACCACATATTGACTATACATTATTCTCCTTGATGTAGGATCCTAGAGCTTATATCCTTTCATCCCTTCTTTATATCTGATGAAAATACATTTGACTACCTTCTTGTCTAGCTTACTCCTCTTTTCCTTGGGAACATGCACAAATGCATCACAGCCAAATAATTTGAGATGTGCCACTGAAGAATTATTACCAAACCATACCTAATTTAGAGTCATGTCGACTAGCACCGAAGAAGGAGACATATTTACCATATATCTTGCAGTCTCAACTGCCATCGCCCAAAATTCTTGTGTGATCCTAACACTATTGAGCATGGTCCTTGACTTATCCATCAACATTCTATTCATTTTCTCGGAAACTCCATTTTGTTGTGGGGTATATGGTGTGGTATTTTGGTGAACTATGCCACATTACTTATAGAACTGATCAAATTGTTTTCCACAGAATTCACCACCATTCTCAGTCCTTATCACTTTAATCCTCTTTTTTGTTTGGTTTTACACAAGATATTTAAACTCCTTAAATCTCTCTAAAACCTATGATTTATTCCTCAACAAATATATCCATATCTTCCTGGAAAAATCATCTATGAAGGAGACATAATACAAGGATCCACCAAGTGAAGGCATTATAACTAGGCCAAACACATCACTATGCACCAGTTTTAGAATCACATTTTCCCTTGTCGATCCAAATGGGAACCTCACCCAACTTTGTTTTCCATATATTCAATGTTCACAAATGTCGACTTATAAACTACATTCAGGAAAACCTTTGACCATACCTTTGTTTTGCATATCTCAAAGTCCTTTTTCTACAATGTGTCCCATCATATCATGCCATAACTTGGTCGTGTCGATCTCATCATGTCTTGTCAAGTCAATTTGAACTGACTTGGCTCAATTCGATTCGAGTTGTGTCGACATTGAGTTTATTCGAGTCGCAGTCGAGTCTATTTCAGGAGAAACAATTTTGTTGCATTGAGTAAAGTCAACATTCCCTAACATCTTGTATAGGGTACCTATCCAAAATCCTTTAATTAATACCATCACTGACCATATTGCATGAATCCTTCTTAAACAGATTATGTTCGCCTGCATCAATCATCTTGCTAACAGATACCAGGTTTCTTTCCAAACCTGGAATGCATAGCACACCTGGAAGGGTTATTTTCTTCCCATCCTGCAGTGTCATTCAAACTCTTCCCCATCCAAAAATTATGGTTGTTGATTCATCCCCCAAGAAAACATCACCCCCATCATATTGTTCATATTCACATAACCATTATTTATGTGTTTTCATATTATAGGATCCTCCTAAGTTGATCAACCAAACATCTTGATCTCAATGTGTATTGGTCGACACCAGGTACACATCACCTCATTTTTATGAGGTCATATTTCTCTCATTCGAATTCTTCTCTTCATATCCATCACTGACTTTTGTTTCCTTCAACTTACATCCCTTTTTATAATTCCCAGCTTTATTGCATTTTTAGCATCTTTGTGTCAACTGAACCGGGGATTTAGATCTACCCTTTGACTTTAAATTTCTACCAGATAATCTTCCTTTATCTTTTTCTACCGGTCGACCTCTCACTACTAGAGCATCTTTGGTCAATTCTTCCATGTTCTTCCTTATTTATTCTGACAACAAATATGCAACCATGTCCTCTAGTGCTAGTCTATTTGTATTACTCTCAATAGCCACAACTAAGTTATCCCAGGAGTCTGTAAAAGAACACAATAGGCTGATACACTTATCCTCATCAGTGATATTAATATCCACATATGATAATCAGCTTAACATGGTATTAAACACATTTAAATGCTCATCCATCGAACTACCATCACTCATCCTCAAAAGATATAGTTTCTTTCTGAGAAACTGCTTATTTACCAAATATTTTGATTGTTATAAGCTTCCCAACTTGTACCATAGTTTCTTAGTTGAATCTTCACCCAAGACATTCAGAAGCACCGAATCTGCAAGACAAAGTCGAATCATACTTCTTTCTCTTCTTTCGAGTTTCTCCCATTCTTTCGTCGACATGCCTTTCGGATAGGTACTTGGACAAACTATTGTCCATTGTTCTCGATACACAAGAAKATCTTCCATTTTAAGATTCCAAGGCTCAAAATTCTTKCCATTGAATTTTTCTATCTCTACTATGGAACTACTCGCCATTCTTTACCATGATATTTAACACAATTTATGACCTATGACTCTTACTATACCTAGGGTTTAGTTCTCATATTCAAGATTGGAAAATCAATATCTGATATAATCRCCAAAGCATACAACCGCTCTAAAGATGCACTTTTTAGGGAAAACCTAATATCTGATACCACATGTCATGTAATGCAGGGCACTTCCACACTAATCYTAGCAGAAGAGAAGAAKAATTTAATCAAGAACGTAAATGAAACAAGATATCACACAGTAAAYTAAGATTTTACCCTGGAACCCTTAACCGGGAGAAACCATCATTCCTTTGAGTGTTCTGTTCTCTTTTTGTCTTATTCAATCTGAATAAAAGGTTACATTTCTAACCTTGGTCCAAACCTAAGACACAATCGGCATCATACCTTCTTGTCTATGCAAGAACAACCTAGTAGCCAATTTGGCTTACATATGCATGACCAACAACCTTTAATTTACACATGCATTAACCTGGATAAGTGCAATCTATGATTATCCTTTATAGTATTACAAAATGCCTCTTTATAGGCTTTACAACAGGAAAAATCCTAAATATTGGCACCCAAAAAATGGTTACAGATCCATGCATATCATTGGCTACAAATCCCGAAAATATCAGGATTATGTTACAGTCTACTCCAAGTCAGGTCACTAGTCGACTACGAGTAGGTCCTTCATTCGGTCTCTAGTCGTTCATCTCACGCCTGCACTCTGACCTCTTATCGATCAACTTCTTGTCGATATCTTTGAATTCAAATTTTCCCGATCAACTTCTTGTCGATATCTTTGAATTCAAATTTTCCCGATCGACTTCCTCGACCTTTGACTTTCTGTCGATCCACCTTGACCTTCGACCGTCGGTCGATCTACCTCAACTTGACTTTGAATACAAAGAATATAACAACCAAACATTCATAGGTGAGCCTCAGTAAGTAGTGTACCCCTATATGATTGATTTTCATCTAGGATATCATCAATCTTGGGACAGGGATCAAGCTACTCACAAGTATGTTCCCGAGTATCATCATGAGTTATTGGTCATACCCTCGGGGTTTACCAACACACTAGTCACCTTCCAATCCTTCATGTAGTCAAGGAAGCACATGGTATTGTTATTTCATGCCTTCATTGTATACAGCAGGACATGAGAGTACTACTGGAGCGAGTGGGATCAAATTGGGGGCATTATATCAGTGACAGAGTTCATCCATATGGACTCTATGATCAGTGCATTGAGTGCACGAGATGAGATACATAATTATTTGGATCGGTTCACAGAGATTGCAACTATCAAAGTAGTGGGTGGAATTATCTAGCACAGATATTGTTCATCACGAATTTGGCTCATTTGGAATCCGATGGTTATTGGTGGGGCACAAAAGCAGTTTGTAGGCAAAGGGAGTGGTGGAATTCCAATGTGAAGGTGGGATCCTAGCATTCATCTGAGTGATGGATTGTTTTAGAAGAGGTTGATGACTGACAAAGTTGAGGAAGTAATTGGTTTATGTCATTAAGGGAATGTTGTGAGATGTGATATGGAGTTTTGTTTTCCCCTCACAATACCTAGGATCGAGGATATTCGTGGATTGACAGGTTTTGATTTCACTAAGATGCCTTGACGAGCCATGATCCAAGATAGTGAGTTCAATATTTTCATGGATTTCATATTGGGGGTCCAGGAGAGTAGAGCGCAGTATGAGCATGGTGCTCAATCCATTATGATTATAGTGGCGCAACGTCAACATGGTGGGTCTTTTTTTATATTATCTTGGGACCCTAGGATTACATTTCCTAGAAATTTAATGACCGATACAAAGGAGAGAATGTTCTACTTTTAGGATTTTATTACTAGAGTGCATGGGATTGGTTTTCTGGAGGAGAAATTCTTTGAGTCTACTTATTTTTTGTAGTATCTGATTTCTCTACTTATCAATAATATTCAGGAAGTCGTGTGTGTTAGTACCTTGCAGGACAACACTTTGAGCAGAGGGTGCTTCACTTCTTTCAGATTCGTTTGGGACCCAGGGATCAGTTTCAGTTTCATTTTGGTGCAACTTGTTGATCGTATGGTTGAGGTGGAATTGCTTGAGGACAAGCAATCTTTGGGAAGGGAGGACTGTAATGTCCTCATTTTTGGATTCCCTTATTATGTGGTTAGATTTACTTCAAGAGGTTGAGTCAGCTAGGTCAGAGGGGTGAGACTAGTTCATCAGTGAGCCCAGGAGGTTTGGAGGAGTTTTATGGGGGGGAAACTTAGTTTATTTACCATTATTCATCATCATGATCATTTCCTCACAACTTGTTCCCAGTTTCATTGCATTCTGACGATTTCCGTAAAACGAGTTTATTAATGGGCATTTTTAATTAATTACACTAAAGGTGTTATTTGGAGTTTTTTTCTTGGAGAAATACCTTAGTGTAATAACTCGTTGGAACTAAGGAAAAAATATCTACAAGATGGGATGATGAAAAGTGACTTTCAGTGGCTGAAGAAATCATAAAGGTGAATTAATCACTTTTTGGAGTAAAAAGGTTCATTAAATTAATAAAGTGATTTTATGAGAAAATATTAAAGATGAATTAAAAGTCACTTGAGGGGAAAAAGGTGAAGGGGGTAAAAAAGAGAGATAGGGGATCATAATCTCCCATTATGTTGATGATTATTTTTATCTGACTTGGAGACCTCTTGGAGCCTTTGGGGGTTTGGAGTAAACCCTTATTTGGATTGGTTTTGGTGGTGAAAGATTTGTTAATTTTTTTATGTTTTTCCAATAGTTAAAGTATTATATTCTTTTATTGTTATTTAATATGTAAAGGGATAAAAATTGAAAGATAGATATCCATAGAACAATAAGATATATCCTCAGGGAAACCCTCAAGGGGAAGAAAACCCTGCAAACTTTCCTCAATATAGATTCCTCCAACATGTACAATGTCATACAATGTTCTTTTATGAAATCAAGACCAAAGAGACCCAGACATGAATCAAGAATATCCTCCTAGATAAATGCACACTACTCTCTTGTACTTATGTTCAATGAATGATCTCACTATGACTCGATATAACCTCTATTTATACTCTAAAAGACCTAAAAGACACGACTTATCAATAAACTCTTTCACAATGAATTATCAATAAACCCTTTCACAATGACTTATTAATAAACCCTTTCACAATGACTTATCAATTCAACCTTCTCGAGGTTATGACCAGTACAATTAGACTTAGGAATAACTTTTGAAATTACATAAAATATCAACACTCCCTCTTAATGAGGAAGGTATTCTATCTTGCACAGACTCTAAAACTTTCTCCATCCACATGAGCTCATGACCATTGATTGTTGGGCACACAAATCTATACATCATAGGAAATCCATAGTGACTTCACAGCATCCATCCAGGGTTGGTGGGTAGCTCTCCAATAGTTACAACATGTCATCATGAGACTATCTAGTTTCCTACAAAAAACTCAGATATCTTATGCATGAGATCCAGTACCCTGCGATAACATTTGTACCTCGTCTCTTCAACATGCATCCAGGGCTGGTGGGTATATTTCCAATAGCTACAACATGGAATCCACTACCCTACGATAACATATGAATCCATCACTCCCTCTGAAGAGTGACTAGGTCGAGATTGTCCCTGAAGTACTCAAACTTCATCCTTGACAATGAATTTGTCAACACATCCACAACCTGCTCATCGGTAGCCACATATTGGAGCCTCATTGCTCCTTTCTGCACCATATCCCTGATATAGTGATACCTGATTTCGATATGTCTGAACCTATCATGAAACACCGGGTTCTCTGACAACTTTATACAACTCTGGTTGTCGCACAAGATACAGNTAGCCACATATTGGAGCCTCATTGCTCCTTTCTGCACCATATCCCTGATATAGTGATACCTGATTTCGATATGTCTGAACCTATCATGAAACACCGGGTTCTCTGACAACTTTATACAACTCTGGTTGTCGCACAAGATACAGGTCACCTCCATCACAATATCGAATAATCCATTCAGCAATTTCTGAAGCCACACTGCTTCGCGACTTGTTGCACATGCTTCCACATACTTGTTCTTAGTCGTACTGAGTTCTACACATGACTTATTCTTACTGATCCATGAATTCATACCGGATCCCAAAGTGAAGCAACATCCCAATGTAATTTTTCTGGTTTGCAACACTACTAGCCCAATTTGAATCTGAATATCCAAGTAGACTGATCTCATTGTCTACAAAATACTTGAGCCCATAATTCACTTCACCTTTAAGGTACCTCATCACATGTTTTACTACAATTAGGTGAACACGTCTGGGGTCAACCATGTACTGACTCAGGTTGTTCATAGCAAAACATATATTCAGTCGTGTATTCATCAAATACATCAATGATCCAATAATCTTCATGCATAATGTAGTATCCACAACCTATGAAGTCATATCATCCAACAACTTCATATTTGATTCCATCAATGTAGCCATAATTTTACAGTCTAACATCTCAAACCTCTTTAGGATCTCCACAACATATTTTCCCTTATTTATGAATATCTCATTCTTCCTCTTCCATATCTCTAGATCCAAAAAGTAGTGCATCAAACCTAGCTCTTTCATTTTGAACTCTGCAANTTTACAGTCTAACATCTCAAACCTCTTTAGGATCTCCACAACATATTTTCCCTTATTTATGAATATCTCATTCTTCCTCTTCCATATCTCTAGATCCAAAAAGTAGTGCATCAAACCTAGCTCTTTCATTTTGAACTCTGCAATGAATTTTATCTTACACTCAATGATGAGCTTCTCCATTCCTATCAAGAACGGGTCATCCACATATAGTAGTAATATCATTGTTCCATCATCCTCAACCTTGAAGTAAAGGTTAGAATCTGCACTTCTCTTGGTAAATCCCAAGCTCATCAGAAAACCATCAATCCGACCATACCATGATCTCAGTGCATGATTCAATCCATATAATACCTTCTTTAACCTGCACACATGTGTCTCCCTATCATGTGTCTCGAATCCTTGTGGTTGTTCCATGTAAACCTCTTCATCTATTACCCCATTCAAAAATGTCATCTTCATGTCCATGTGATTAACCTTCAATTTAATCACGGTAGTTATTGAAAGAATAGCCCTTATTGAAGTATATCTTGTCATATGAGAAAAAGTATCCTCGTAGACAATTCTTTCCTTCTCAAAAAAACCTCATGCTACAAATCTAGCCTTGTATTTCTCAATGCTTCCATCTGCAGCATGATTTGTATTGAATATCCACTTGGAGCTCACAACTGATTTTTTCTTAGGTTTGGGAACCACGTCCCAAACTTCATTCTTCACTATTGACTGGTATTCCTCGACCATGGAATCCTTCCATTCTTTCTTTCCTACAACTTCTTCATAGTTGATAGGCTTTGCATCAATGATTTCACACAATAATGCCACATAGTCGGGATATGATTTTGGTTTCTTGACTTTCCTAGATGATACACCCTGGGCACCATATCTCTTTGCATCTCTGATGGCCTCTTGTTCCCAAGTTGGTTTTCTCTTTTGTGTATGCTTCTCCATAGACCTTTGTGGTTTGGCCATATCATGATCCTCATGAATGGATTCCTCTGCTTCCACTTCTCTTGTCTCTGTGGCTCTAGTAACTCCATTCTCTTTGTCATGATATTCGTTTGCATGACCCTTCTTTGACCTGTGGAAATATACATCCTCATCAAAGGTGACATCCTTGCTAATCTCAATATTTTAGTGACCATGAATGTATACTCTGTAGGTCTTCGATGTGTAACTGTACCCAAAAATTGTACCTTTCTTTCCAGATGGGTCCAACTTTGTTATCTCCTAAAAAAAATCCTCTGGTGTCTTGTTTTCAAGAACTCGATGGGGAATTTTGTTCTACACATACACAGTTTTCATCGAAGCTTCTTCCCATAGATACATAGCTAAATCTTAATCATGGATCATGGCCTTCACTACTTCCATAACCGTCTGATTCTTTCTCTCTGTAATACCCCAAGGTCGAGCCCTTGTTGAATTGTAATTATGTTTAATGATGTTTGTAGGCTGGTGAGCCAAATGTTTATAAGTTGGAAGGCTTATGTGTTTATTAGGCCGGAGAGCCTAGATGTTAAGGCCAGTGAGCCTGATTTTGTATATGTAATTATAAAGATAATTAATAATAAAAAAATGCATCGTTTTGTGTAGACCGACCATGAAGAAAGAGTTATGGGGGACTAAGCTCCACTAGGAAGGGAAAAGGAAGGGGGGTTGTGATACTAGGAAGTTGGGGCTAATCTTGGGGGCTTAAACCAAGGGAATATTATAATATATTTCCTAAATTACTAAGTTTTGAGAAATAAAACTTGTTATCCTAAGTTCCTTTGAGGGAGAGGAACAAACTCCAAGTGGAGAGGAATGAGCTCCTAGATAGCCAAGTGTCATCCAGGATGCATGCA